>OY365811.1:4735159-4847659 GCA_959347315.1 Bimastos eiseni
GTCAATCTGACCTATAATACAATAATACAATACCACTGTGATTTGATATCGCCCTTCTTACACTGAAGTTCAGAAGTGCACACGCGCCTCGATGGCGCAACTGCAGTTGTAATCAGTGTTGTATGCAAGACTTGAAACTTCAAGACCAAGGCGAGACCGAGACAGTGAGGTGCCGAGACCAAGACCGAGACAGTGAGGTACCAAGACCGAGACCGAGACACTAGGCGCAAGATAGTACGAGACAGTAAAAGTCAAGTGATCCTATATAAAATGCTGTAAAATTCTAATGTGTCAGTTTTCTGGAATAAGGTTCATTTGTAATTTCAATCTGAAGCTTATAATGTATATAATACAGCAGCAATTGCCAAGGACAGTTTTTATATTGCCGCGACTCATCTATTTCGATATCTCTTCTTCGACATATCTTCTGAATAGTATAAAGAAAGCCTTTTTAGACATGTCTGAGATATTCAGACGATTTTGAACAAGCAAATTCGATACCAAATACCAAACGAAATTATAAATGTGCGCATATCCTTACTCACCCTGAGAAACTCGAAGTTGTTCCGATCGTTTCGGTTATGGTGGTTTTACGTCAATGACAAACGGCACGCCATAGCTATTGTTTTGTCAATAACTTCAAATTGCGTAAACGCAAACTTCACAATTTCAGGTTCTCTCTCAGACATCATTCCACTTTAAGATAATTGAATTGATCAGTAGAATGTACCTCGTGCGTAAACCAGAATTACCGTTTCTCGTAGATTCCAGTTTCAGTTTCTAGCGCAAAATTCTAAGACAGCTAACGCGAAACTTATCGAGACCGTTTGTTCGAGACAGAACAAGACTCACCTCAAGACAGTTTCTAAAAATTCGAGACACTGCCTCGAGACCGAGACCGAGACAGCAGGCTTCCGAGACGAGACCGAGACACTAAAAACTGTCTCGAGACGTCTCGAGACCGAGACACTGTCTCGAGACCATACAACTCTGGTTGTAATGCAGAGCAATTGTGCGCAAAGAACTTGTTCAAGGTCCCTACACAGTGACTGACGCCTCGGACGAGAGTTGAACCCGCTCTCAGCGCACACTGAGTGTTACGGGCCGACCGCTCTAACCGCTCGGCCACCATGCCACACATGACCTAATCATGTCTCGTCTAATGCAATCCAGTTTAGCCCAGTCTATATATAGTCTAGACTGGCTGAATATATGTGTTCCTATCCTGCTTAATGAAATTTTATCTTATAATATAGGCTACCTTAATTCAGTGTAACCGATTCTACACTCTAAAAACGATTACGTTAGAATCAACGTATATCGTAACGTAGTACTACGTTGTATATGTCCTGAGTAATACCACGTTAGATTGACGTAGTGACATCTGCAACGTAGTAAACTACGTTAAATCTTCTAACGTAGATCAACGCAGTTTGCAGCGTAGCATGCGTTTTCTGTCTGATGAATAATTACTATTATAATTCAAAGTGTTCGTTTTGACAGAAAACCTTCATATTGAATAATTCAACATTTGGCAAAAAAATGAAATTTGGGGGATTCGAACCCACGCCATTAGCTCCACTAAAGCGCTCGAGGCAAACGCGTACCCATTCGGCTAATCTGCACCAGTTGAATACTCCCACTTAACTCATTGCATTTCGAACGACCATACCATGTCTAATTCTCTAACAGTTGTTTATGTTAGTGTACTTTCTACTCCATAGAAATTTGATTCCTGTCTCATTCTTTATGGAGAATTTATATTTAATAGCGTCGCACTGAAGAATCGATTGATAGCAAATAGAGTTCATTAAATGTGTTCATGCACGCAACGCTATGTGCGGTTCGAAATTTGCGAACTTCTCTAAATAATGTTATTCACGTTAATTCTCATGGGTGAGAACATTTAATTATTTACTAAATGTTGATTTATCTGCTTAATAAAATTATTATTAAAAACCCAAGTCGGCTAGTGTACATGATTGTATCCGAACTACATTTTGCGCCCATACACACGATATAGGGTTATAAGGATACAACGTATTTCTACGTTAGGTGAGGGAAACGTAGTTTCAATGCGTTCAACGTTAACGTAGTTTTCTGACGTTGAACGTATTCGACACCAATAACAACAGAATAATACGTTAGAAATGGTTGACGTAGTCATATACGTTATCCGCTAACGTAGTTATTTTTGGAGTGTAATCCGGCGTAATCCTGTTTAGTTTAATGTATATATATATATATATATATATATATATATATATATATATATAGGGTTATAATGATACTCTAGTCTTGCTTAACCGAATCTAAATCGGCCTAATAAAGTATATTTTAGGTAGTATATTTAGCTATTAGTCTAGTAGAATCAAATTCAGTTTAGTCCAGTCTATCTTAAGGTCTTGCATAGGCAAATGAAATATATATCTAGGCTAAAGATACAGCCTAGCCAAATATGATATAATCTAGCTTAATCTAATCGATTAAAGCCTTATTTCTGGTCTATCCTAATTTGGTCAGGATTAGTCTGGCTTAATCTTGGCATGGGCAACTCGAAAGGAAATTTGCCTTGCACCATTTCTATATGATTTAAATCAATGGTCGGCCGAAATCTTGCTTCGCTTCTGCGCAATTCGTCAACGAGATCCCAGTGGTACTAAAGAAAAAGAGAAAGGGGAGCCTGAGACAAGCTCCAACCGACAGCAAACAATTCTTTCCAGATCGCGGCTGTTCCTCGGGAATCGCCTCCGAAAGGCATTCTGGGAACAGTACAACCTCGCGTCGTGTAGTGTGTGTGTGTGTGTGTGTGTGTGTGTGTGTGTGTGTGTGTGTGTATGTGTGTGTGTTTAGATCTATGTGTTGTATTTTATTAAAAATTTATGTAGTGCCTCTCTAAATAAAACTAATCAGAGGCGCTCTCAATGCGAAAAATCCCGTAGGAAAAGAAAGTCTTATTCAGAAGTATAGACCCACGTAACCAACACCTATATATTGATGTATATATACATATATACATGTATATATACGTATATGAATGTATGCATATATCTATGTATGTAAACATGCTAAATCATGTCTCGATGTATCAGTAGATATACAATATGGAGGCCTGTAGCATACATACATAAATACATAGATGTTTCTGCGTGTGCATTTATGTACGTTTATGAAAGACATTTATGCATGTTTGTATATATGTATGTACATATGTGTATATGTATGTATATATGTATGTTTGTTTGAACATATATTTACGCATGTATACATATGTATGTGTTTGCATGTGTTTATAATCATCATGTATATAATTATATGATATTGGGTGTCGGTATGTTAATATCGTATTTACACATTTATGTATATCTGAAGGTACAGTCGCAATATAGTGCTTATCAAAAGTAACTGAAGAATATGCTGGATTTTTATGCAGTCATCAACAACATTATTTTGTCCATTGTACACGTTTTAATTAATAATCGTTGCTCAAGTCTTATACAACTTTACCGAGAACAACAAGTTTGCAGTCACGTGTCCAAGGCGTTTTGAAATTTGCTTAGAATAGCATATATTAGTAATAAAGATAACGAGCTAAAGACTTTGAAAATTATTTAGCCTTATAACCGAAATGGGTCATCACATGATTACAGCCCTGAGTTTTATTGGGACTTCCCATGTCGTCATTCTAGATGGAAATCAAATTCAGAAGTGGTGATAAGTCACATGGATGTCACGGACATTATAATATTATTATATACACTTATTTTTATACATGCAATGTCTCAAAAACCAAGTTTCCTCATTATGTGCAATGCGAGATCCCCTACAACGTGCATACATATGTATCAAGTGTGTTCGTCTATGTGTACACTGTTAATCATGAGTGTCACATTAACACATTATTAACACGTGTGGAGCTGATTATATGTGTTAGAATGTGTGGTATTGTAACATACATTTATCACAATGTGTGGTATTGTAACACACATTGCAGTTAACACGGGACCGGCATTCGATATAGCTATCTTGGCCGTTATATTATGTCTTTTGTAATGGCGGCGCGGATAAGTATGAGATTTTGTGTTATTCGAATTTTCCACAAAAGGTTAAGTAAAGTTTGCTGTAAACATTTCAAAATTGATGCGAAATGTCCTCGAAGGTAAGTTATGTCGTTAATATTTTGAGTGTTTTGAATTATTACGATGATGTCAACATTATAAATATTCTCTTCTGGTTACGACTTGCGATGCGTGGTAGCACTAAGCATAGAAAATAACGAAACCGAAATGACCAAAAAGCACCGAAAAGGACGTACGTGTGGGTCGGTTAGGGTCAGAGTGAGGGTCGGTTACGGTTAGGGTTAGTGTAGTTTATCGATACAGGGCTGCAGAAGTAATTTCTCTGTGCTTATTATTTCGTCCTTTTCGGGATCTTATCGGTGTCTTTTCGGTATCTTTCAGCCTTTTCAGTGTTTAGTGGTACCCGCGAGGCGGGGTTATGGCGAAATATAGTTTGAGGATTGACAATTCGGCTTCCATGCCTGAAGTTGCCCTTAAGGTTAAGTCGATTTGTTAAATCTGGGGTCGGTCAAATTTAGCATAATAAGCATTACACGAGATTGCCTGCAGTGCCTGGGTTGATTCCGAGACTGTCCCGACCATTCCAGGATGGTTGGCAACGCTGTGCCAGAGTGGTAAATGCATGGAACTAGCTGGATGGGGAGACTTGCTGTGAATTCAGTAATGGCATTCCAGTAAAAGCTCAAGAAATATGAATATTGTAAACTGGAAGGGATGACGAAGAAAGTAGAGAAGCAAGAGACCTTGGGATTATCAGAGGGGCAGTGAGAGAGATGGTGGATAAGAAGTAGCAGGGAGAAAGGAGTGGTTCTCACACAGATGCAGTTCTTTCAAACCACTATAAACAACTGTCATGTTGTACAATGACAAATAGAGCGGTCAGAACATAACGTGCAGTGTGCGCTGAGGGAGCAGGTTCCACCCTAGTCCGAGGCGTCACTGTGTAGGGACCTTGAGAAAGTCCTTCATGCACAATTGCTCTGCAGTACAACTGCAATTGCACCGTCGAGGCGTGAGCACTTCTGAGCAAAAAATGTTGGAAGAAGGTCGATATCAAATTTCAGAATAATAAATAAATAAATTTGCTTTTTGGTGGCATTGAAAGGTGCATGGGGTTTAGCACAGCCTCGTTTCCTGTATTATAAATTTTTGTAATTTAGGAAACTAAGTGATAGTCGAGTAACTGAAACGTACATTTCTCAGTTTAAGTTAAAACCAGCATGACATGTAATTGACATGACTTTCAAATGTGGAAATTAAAAGTTTGTGAGGTTGAAGCTATACAAATTTGAATAGTTACTGAGGCTGTTTGGTTCGAGTAGGTGGCTGTGTCCCATCCTCCATATCATGAAATTTCTGATTGTTTTGAGTAATTGTGCTTTTTTGAACAATGGTGAGATGTGATTTGTCACTTGGAATGGTTTGGAATGCCCCAATATACCATTTCGAGAGATCCTTTTGAATGGTTTCAAAATTATATGGCCCTCTGGCCTACTATGTTTATGTTACACTAAGTCTATATTTATTTTAGGGTTTTAAGATGTTATTAATTTTTAAAATAAGCGTAAATATGTCATTGATCATATTTTCCTGCATTGAAATCAACTTCGGCTTTCCCACAGACTCTCATGCGGCCCAATTTTATTGTCACTATATTGACTGTGGTTAATTAGTTATTAAAATTTAATTTCACATCAGCTTCAAAATCTTTTAGCACCCAAGTAGTTTTCCTTTTCACAGAATACTGATGGCTGAAACATATCGGGTTCAACCGTTTGTACTATGTGCAGCTTGTGTTTTTTGGAAAATTCGAACTCATGGTTGTGTGTTTTTTGTAGGCCTCGGACTTCAATGAGCTGTCAGAGATAAGACTGCCAACCTCGTCTTGTTGTCGTCATGCATGGAGAAGGTGCAGGAGAAGCATGCACAGGCCGTGTCATGTCGGAGCACCTAGTGGATTTGATTGGATGTTGCTATTTGCTTGGGATATTAATTACCTCTGAGCAGTATCAACTGCTTGGACTCTTGCAAACATATTTTCTGAAAGAAAACAGACAAATTCGTTGAGAGTACGCCATCTACAAAATTTATAAGCTGTGTAATTCTGTTTGAACATCTACTGCAGATGCAGCATGTAACATATATAATTTACTGTGGAGTGGACAGTTCGAAATGGACATTTGAAATGGACTGTATGAATTAAAGGACATTCAAATATTATTCTTTATTTTGTATATGTCTGGTGTCTGATCGTTTGCCACAATTTGATGTATGTAAATTATTTCACTGTGTTAAAAAAATGTGCCATCTAGAATTTATTCTTGTTGTATTATCAATATTTGTCAGCTGTTTACTTTGAGTCTTTGGTATGTTAATAACTGAAGTTAATATTCATTGTCCTCCTTCACCCAGACTTGGGACTGGCACTGCTAGAGTACATGCAGTGGCAGAGCTATGATCAGAATGGGATCATAGCCAATGCCATACATGCTCAGCAGTGACAGGTGTGTAGGGATGCACACATGTGGAGGTCACCACATGTGGAGGTTAACACACATGTAAAGTTACACGCATGGTGATCAACACGCGTGTAAAGTTACATGCGTGGAGGTCGCACGCCGCCAATATACACGCGTGGAGATTTGTCATGCGTGGAAAAAGTGCAGATATGCCACGCGTGTTACAATGTGTGTTCATGGAACACACTTGGATTAACAGTGTATAAGGAAAGTGAGAGCTTGAGAGGGAGCTCAGGTCACAGTCGCATGTATATACATGTAGTTGTCTCGGACATATTATGCTAACTGATTTTTATAGTGTCTCAAAAACTCAGTTATCTTATCATTATATGGAGGTATGCCATCCCTTAATATCTACCTTATGTATCAAGTGTGTTCATATGTAGCAGGAAATGAGAGCTTAAGGGAATGAAGAGGATGGCGTTTAATTCGACTAATTTAATGATGTTAGTGCAATTATAGCTGTTGTGGACGCGCTCCGGCTTCACCTCCTTTAGTCACAGCGCTTCCGTTGTCTAATTTTTTTTCTCATTTTTTCAACCGTTAGCGCAGCAAGGCCTCCCGGAGAAGAACACCATCTGTTCTTCACTCGTTCGTGACTCTCTTCTTCAGTCGTTCATCCTCCCAATTCCTCGCTTTCGATGACACCTACCCCTTCTTTTCCATATCATCCGACTCCTTTTACTTCCTCTATATCCTCCACCTTCTCCTCATCAATCTCCCGATGTTCTCTTCTCCTCTCCTTCACTTGCTTTCTTAGATCTGGGTTCTCTCGAGTCTGCTGCTGCTCCTCCTCACATCCACATCCTCCTTTCTTCCTCCCTATCCTCCTCCTCCTTATCCTCGCCTGATACCTACAAATGCGGTTCTAATGCTTATCATATTCCTCGGTAATCCAGTACCCAGCAGCCCTTCCCTCCCATATTTCCTCCCATTACTCCCTCTCCCTCCTTCTTCTCCTCCCCACCTCTCCCCTCTCTCCACAAGCCTTTTTATTCCCGTCGCTTATATCCTTAACACAGTGTTCTATTCCCATTTCCACCCTACGCAAAATTGCGCCGCGCAGCGGATAATCTGCAAATGAAATGATGTTGATCCCATTATTTGTCATAAACGCGTCGCTCGCGCTCTTCCTGCCTCCTCCCACCGACCGCTGACACCTGGTGTTCGTCGGAAGAATTACAGATGTGTTGTTATTATCCGGTACTATCCCAACCGACGGATAACTTAACGTGATCAGCGACGGAATAGTTTTTACACACCTCTGGCTTTCGTTGTAGTTTGTTCGCATGAAAACCAGGCCACGTTATGCAAGCAACGTCATGGTCTAATACGTAGCTTACGTATCTGTGTGTAGGTGTCTCATAAGCAGCATGGACCTATTATGCTCAGGACTGGAAACTTCCTATGTAGCGTCGTCGTGTCACTACTTTCTGGGAGATAATCTCTGGCATTAATTTGGGTTTGTTCGCGTGAAAGCTATGCCACGAACAAGCTGATTCATGAACTTTTAGTTGTGAATGTAAATTAACGAATAACTTTGTCAGCAAAATTAGAAAATAGACTTTGAAGGTTAAAGACATCATATAGGTGCATCAAAACTCCTTAGTACTCAGTGCTCGTGAATAAGCTGGGCCCTTGGCTTTCGGGTGGTCCCTTAGAAGTTTGGAGATTACGGTCACTTTAATCTAGATATTGAATAAGACTGTATGGGAAACGGATTCTGTTGACGAGCCTGATTAATTGCTGATGGTCGCTATAAGCCCAAATAATTGTCAATTTCCTCCCTTCAGTGTGATAAATTGCGGCCTGCTAACTTACTTTTTTAAAATACGAAATTATATAGCTAATATTCGCATTTCATTCACGAATTTGTTCACTCCGTCCTTTCTTCTTCTCGCAACGTTTTCTCAGATCGATGAATAAATTATTTTGGACCTTTGAGATATAAGTCAGATGCATTCCGTGCACAAAGTTCGCCGCTGTAAGCATCCAAACTGATGCATCCATACATACATACATACAGAGAGGCTGCTAACGTCGTCCCATGGGATCGATTTCTGTGCGTTGACTAAAATGACTTCATGCATCCATGCCTCCTTGACTGACGTGAGTGCACATTGCTCCGTTTCTGATGTTTAACAAGTGGGAGAGAAATGCTGCGATTTGTTCTGTTTTGTCCGTTTTTGTTCATGTTTTTCGTTTCTGCGTTTATTCGTTTACCCTGACGTTCTACTAGGATGGAGAAGGAGGATCGAGGTTGCTGGAGCGAGGCTCAGTGTACGAATGAACCTCAACGGAGTTTATATAGGCACACGCGGTCAATGGCCACCCATGGCCAATGTAGCCATCAATCAGAGCAAGAAGAAAGGGAATTGGAGCGTAACAAAAGAAAAGAAAAAAAAGAAGCAGTAGTTGCAGCAATTGTTATAGTAGTAGAAGAAGAATAGAAAAGACTGAAAATATATGGAAAGAAGAACAGCAATAAATAGAACAAGAAGAAGAACATTACAAAGAAAAGGAACAATGAGAAATGAGATAAAGGTTAAAAGAGAAAATAATAATAAGAGAGCAATAGAGAATTTGGAGATGGAACAAAATAGGAGTAAGGAGGAGCAAGCTATGGAAACTGGGAAACAAAAAGGGCAGGAAGATTAGAAAGGAGGAATAGGTGAAGGAAACTGGGGAGGAAGAAGAGCAGGAAGAGGAGAAAGGAGGAGTAGGTGAAGGAAACTGGGGAGGAAGAAGAGCAGGAAGAGGAGAAAGGAGGAGTAGGTGAAGGAAACTGGGGAGGAAGAAGAGCAGGAAGAGGAGAAAGGAGGAGTAGGTGAAGGAAACTGGGGAGGAAGAAGAGCAGGAAGAGGAGAAAGGAGGAGTAGGTGAAGGAAACTGGGGAGGAAGAAGAGCAGGAAGAGGAGAAAGGAGGAGTAGGTGAAGGAAACTGGGGAGAAGAAAAAGAAGGAAGAGGAGAAAGGAGGAGTAGGTGAAGGAAACTGGGGAGAAGAAAAAGTAGGAAGAGGAGAAAGGAGGAGTAGGTGAAGGAAACTGGGGAGAAGAAAAAGTAGGAAGGGGAGACAGGAGGAGTAGGTGAAGGAAACTGGGGAGGAGGAAAGTAGGAAGAGGAGAAAGGAGGAGTAGGTGAAGGAAACTGGGGAGGAGGAAAAGTAGGAAGAGGAGAAAGGAGGAGTAGGTGAAGGAAACTGGGGAGGAAGAAGAGCAGGAAGAGGAGAAAGGAGGAGTAGGTGAAGGAAACTGGGGAGAAGAAAAAGTAGGAAGAGGAGAAAGGAGGAGTAGGTGAAGGAAACTGGGGAGAAGAAAAAGTAGGAAGAGGAGAAAGGAGGAGTAGGTGAAGGAAACTGAGGAGAAGAAAAAGTAGGAAGAGGAGACAGGAGGAGTAGGTGAAGGAAACTGGGGAGGAGGAAAAGTAGGAAGAGGAGAAAGGAGGAGTAGGTGAAGGAAACTGGGGAGGAGGAAAAGTAGGAAGAGGAGAAAGGAGGAGTAGGTGAAGGAAACTGGGGAGAAGAAAAAGTAGGAAGAGGAGAAAGGAGGAGTAGGTGAAGGAAACTGGGGAGAAGAAAAAATAGGAAGAGGAGACAGGAGGAGTAGGTTAAGGAAACTGGGGAGGAGGAAAAGTAGGAAGAGGAGAAAGGAGGAGTAGGTGAAGGAAACTGGGGAGGAGGAAAAGTAGGAAGAGGAGAAAGGAGGAGTAGGTGGAGGAAACTGGGGAGGAGGAAAAGTAGGAAGAGGAGAAAGGAGGAGTAGGTGAAGGAAACTGGGGAGGAGGAAAAGTAGGAAGAGGAGAAAGGAGGAGTAGGTGAAGGAAACTGGGGAGAAGAAAAAGTAGGAAGAGGAGAAAGGAGGAGTAGGTGAAGGAAACTGGGGAGAAGAAAAAGTAGGAAGAGGAGAAAGGAGGAGTAGGTGAAGGAAACTGGGGAGGAAGAAGAGCAGGAACATGAGAAGGTGGACGAGAAGCGTTGCGATTGTCATGCGACGGTGTTGCAATACCCAACGACCTAACGCTCAGTGTTGTTCTGACGCCGACACGCTCCTTCTCCCTCCCCCTCGCCCCCAACGACTTAGACAACCCTCCCCCAATGACTAACGCCACGATGCGCCATCTGACGGGCTAAGACAACTCAACCCAGCGCATTCGTCGTCTGGCATCTTCGCTCCACTCACGCAGCGATAGATAGGGACTCTCCTGCTGCGGCTGCTGATGCCTTCCTGCCTGCTGTGTAAATTCAATTTCTGGCCGCTTTCCGATATGAAACACTGATTAATAAACTCAATTAAACGGAGGAACAGCACGTAGTGAATTTCCTGTGAGTATATGTACATCACATGTGTATAAACAATATATAATGCACGAACAAGTATTATATGTGTATATGCGGGGATGGGGTAATATATATGCTTAGTCAGGTCCGAGATTTTCAGCTTCCGCTGCTAATAGGAGCGCCTCTTTCCTGTGAAGCAGACTTCAGTGGTTACAAGCGAAGTTCCGCTGCTTTTCATAGGTGCAGTTTATCCGTTGGCGAATACAACAGGTGACAGCCTGTTCGTCGCTCTCGTGTGTCCGGAAGACAGGGATTACCATGAAAGGACACCTGGCTGCGTTTTATTTTAGTTTATAAGATACCTTTGCCCTCCTACGTAACAGGTACGATATCCTAACGGTCTTAATTAAGTTTCCTAATAATAGCAATAATGACAATTTATTTGACGTCGTTGCACGGCTATACCGCCACAAGGGAGCTTCATAAACTACTATATTATCGACGACGTCCTCCTCATATCTTCAGACTTCGTACGGTTATTGCCAGAGTACGAGCAGTGGAGGAGTTTCTGATTACACAATGCACATAAATCCTGTGAACTTTCAATTAAGAGATATTCTCTGTCGATTCTTCTGGATCTGCGCATGTAACCATTTCCGTCTATCCTTGCTTTTTCTTCGTTAACATTTGTCTTCACCGTCTAATTGCCAATTAACCTGATGCTCAACATTTATCAGTTTACACTTTCGTTTGCTTTATGCAATAATTTTCTGTGAACTATTGTTTGTAGTAGTAGTAGTAGTAGTAGTTTTAGTTTAGCGGTACTTTGTAATGACAGACCCTATTAGCGTCGTTTCTCTGTGACTGTACAACCTTCAATGCGTTAAGTTTTAAATTTGTCATCCAGGGAAGAGACCAACCAGGGACTAAGACCATCCAGGGACTAAGATCATCCAGCATCCAGGTAATGAAGACTATACAGGAGTCTTAAAGTGACCTGTGAACTCAAAGATGACCCATTGAACTCAGAACCATCCACTGAATCAGATATCCCCAGTGACAAAAAGTCGAGGAAATAGATGCCACCCGGGAGCCATATAAAGTCAACGAGAACCGCTTGAAGGCCACATAGCGTAAAAGATACAACACTCCACAGAACATATTATCGTGCCTCCTGTCCCCTTTCGCTCCCTCTCCAAAGATGTCTTCGATCGGCGACTGGTTATCCCCGGAAAGAAACGCTTCCCTGATTTCGTCTAACTCCACAACAATTCCCTCCGTCCCCATCAACGAATCCACCGCCGACTTCAACTCCAGCCTATCGCCGGACGAGGAGGAGGAAGAACCGGTGCAGAACACCAACCCCTTCATCCTTCCCTGGCCCTTCCAGGTCGTCTACATCGTCGCCTTTGCCTCGATGGTCATCGTGGCGGCAGGGGGCAACCTCATCGTCGTCTGGCTCGTTGTGGCCCATAAGAGGATGAGAACAGTGACGAACTACTTCCTTGTGAATCTGGCCGTGGCAGATGCCCTCATCTCGGTCGTCAACACCCTCTTCAACTTTCTCTACATGCTGCACAGCGATTGGATTTTCGGACGGGTCCACTGCAAGTTCAACTGGTTCCTCGCACCGTGTACAATTTCAGCCAGCGTCTTCACCTTCATGGCGATTGCTATCGACAGGTAAGAGGTGATTGCTATCGAAGGTGAGAGGCGATTGTTACCTTGAAAGGGAGCTATATAAATGCTCAAATAAATGAATGATTGCCATCGACAGGTAAGAGGAGATTGCTTTTCGGGGTTTTTGCCATCTTCACTGGTACAATAATTGAGTTTTGACCAGGCTTCTCCTACTGCTGATTATTGGTTATACAGAGGAGCTTCATAAGTGCGTGGTATTAGTAGCAGCAGCAGAAGTAGTAGTGGTAGTTGTTGTGGTGGATGTAGTTGGAGAGTAGTAGACGTTGGGGTAGCAATAGTAGTAGTAATAATGGTGATGTTAGTTGATAATATTAAATATGATAACGATAGTAATAATAATAGTAACAGTAGTTACTGTTGTTATATTACTACTACTAAACTTATTACTACTACTGCTGCTTCCCATAATGATACTGATAATAATGACGCGCTTTAAGCTAAAACAGTTCCTGATGTCCGGGTATGCTGTTGGCTGAATAAGGAATATACTTATTCACTTACCTACTTATTTACTTACTTTCTTACTCACTCACTTACATACTTGATGTCGTTATATGCTATGTAAGGCCACGTTCACTTGTCCGTTGTCTCTCTGCTTTCCTGCATGCGGTCCAATCCACATGAAATCCATCCATCCACAGCGTCTTACTCCCACCATCATCTCCACTCTCCAAGGACTCGTCGGCAAGCAACTGAAGATATAATGGCGCTACATAAACACAGAAGAGTACTAATAATGAATAATTAAAGGAGGAGACTACATCACAAGCGATATCCTCGGAGACGCAGTTTCAACGCTACGTTAGTCCCTTCATTTATTCAAGAGTCTGGTTAACACCTTGTCCGTCCCGCTGCCGCTCTCTCGTCGACCTGTGTGCGCGTGTGTGTGTGTTTGAATATTTTTATAGGTAAACCACAAAGCAGACCATTGTTTGTGTTATGTAATAGTCATCTATTCATTACGTTGCGCAATGGTCTTCTGCTATTTACGTTGTGTAATTGCTATTTACGTTTTGTAATTGTAATACCATTCGTTACGTTGCGTGATGGTCTTCTATTCGTTACGCTGTGAAATAGTCTTCTCTTCGTTGCATTGTGTAATGGTCTTCTTTTCGCTACGTTTAGTAACGTCATCTATTCATTACGTAGTGTAATGGTCTACTATTCGTTACATTGTGTAATGGTCTTCTAATAGTTACATTGTGTAATGGTTTTCCATTCGTTACATTGTGTAATGGTCTTCTTTTCGCTACGTTTTGTAACGTCATCTATTCATTACGTAGGGTAATGGTTTTCTATTCATTACGTAGTATAATGGTCTTCTATTCGTTACGTTGTGTTAAGGTCATCCATTTGTTGGCTCTCGCTGATCCACAAGGCATTCGCTAGCCTATTAATTCTTCTTGGACTTAGGCTTTTGTGGTCTACCACTATACCATCGTTGGTCTGCTATATCTTCATTGGTCCATTGGACCTTCATTGTTCGTCCGTTGATCCGTTGGTCCTTCGTTGTTACCCCTTCTCCCGTTGTTAATTGCCCCCTTGACCCAAACGACGCCAATCCTCCCTTTCCATCCGGTGCCATCCATCCAATTTAAACCTCGATTCTCCTCCGTTGGCTGCAGCGGTAGAGTTCTTGCAGAGGTCTTTGAGGCAGCGACAATGGACCGGATCGATTTCACAAACACAGTTAAGTACGACTGAAAGACGGGACAGATCCATGAAAGCCAAACATGATTATGCACTGCAGACAAATGGATGCATGCACACAATACGTATATATATATATATGTCAATATATATAATATACATATATTATATATATTGACATAGGATATAATCACAATCACGATATATGAATATGTATATTTATACAGTTACGATACATACAGTGATGAATAAAGATAGCATGCCTACATGCCTCCAAGGATATATAATACGCGAACGCATGGATTGCATATAGGCTTTTGCATGAAAGCGTATGGAACACGGAGAGACGATGCTTTAGAAGCATCAACCGTCTGTACAGCATTGTTATGTGTGACTGTGATATAATGTGGTTTGTTCATTAGTAACTGTTGTTGTTTCGATGTATAATGTTGCTAGCAATTACGCACCCATAATGATCGGTAATCAGGTCAACATTATCAGTCTACTGAGACAGTGGCAATATTATGGTGGATGAAATAGAGAAGACAGAGAGAGACAGACAGACAGACAGACAGACAAAGAGACAGTGACAGAGAGACAGAGACAGATACACAGAGAGACGGACGGACGGATAGACAGACAGAAAGTGTGTGAGAGAGATAAAGAGAGAGAGAGACACAGAGAGAGCCAGAGAGCGAGAGCATGAGAAAGAGTGTGTGTGAGACAGAGACAGAGGCAAAGGCAGAGGCAGTAACAGGGCGATGGCAACAACGAGCGATTTAGTAATCAAGGTGTCTGGGAAGCAATCCATTTGCGGGAGGCATGCCCATATCCTCAAAGAAACAGAGATTTAATGCCAATAAATACATTGTGGCACATTTATTGTGAATGCGATACACATCGAGTCAAACATCTATTATGCCAACAGACAACTAGCTAATCCAACCGCGCACTATGCATTGGATATACGCATGTATGAGAGAATAAATTTACATATATTTTCTTGTAAAGTGACAAATTTATGTATACTTTTGTGTGTGTCTGTTTGTCTGTCTCTGTGTGTTGATGTCTGTCTGTGTAGATGTGTATGTGCCTCACATTTCCGCTGCCTGGCATACATAGGCTCATTATGATGACATGAAGACATTCTTTAGGCATTCGATCAGCTCTGCTATAAAATGTCGTTCAACGAAGACTCCGTTGGTTTGGACGTGTAGAGAGAAAGAATCTTCTAATTTCCCCACAATGCAGTGGGCTACATAGGCGATTCGAAGGGGAAAAACAAAGGCAGATGAAGCCTACGTGGGATAAAACATTAATGAAGAGAATATAACATCACATGGACTATAAGCTTATGCTACGTGGAGCAATGGATCGGATAAATGACCGAGACCAATCGTATCTTCTCTTAAGATTTATATAGCGTCTCTATCAGAATAACTATTCAGAAGAGCAAAACTATTTATACGCAATGGAGGTCATCTATTTGTACCAATCGGCATCACGTGACTGGAGCTGAGGATGATTAACCATATGTCTAAATATACATTTATACAATATTATATAGATATTGTGTTGTATGTAAGCATTTGTAAAGCTCCTCTGGTAGGGCGAACCGTTCAGAAGCGCTTTCAATGGGCAAGGCCCCCCGAGAAGATGCAGGTTTCGAGAAAAGTAAAAGGGGGACGATAGAGATTGCCAGATAGAATTTCAGAGCGAGCAGAAGGAGAAACCGTTATATTTATATAATTATGTGACTGCTGCGTGTGAAACATTATTCAACCGTCATTATATATGGATGATGGGATTATATTCGATGGTACTAAAACGTGACACGGTCGTTCGCCGTGAAAAACATCAGGCAATCATCTGGCGATTCGACCTAACGCAATTTATTCAATGCCTGGAATCATCACCATCCTCCCGAATTCCCATGATGCCATGCGACATCCTTCTAAATTCCCATGTTGAATGCAGCAGCCCTCTCAACGCTTATGTCATTGACGCGGACTGCTTGCAGAATAAACTTGACGCCTGTATTATGAATAAACCAATTTCGAGTCGGAGGCTTAAGAATGATGATGAAGACCAACGACCCCAAATCTACGTCGTACATATTGCTTAGGGAATAGGCTGTTGGTATGAACCATCCTTAGAAATCATACTGCTACGTCACGGATGAAGAAGGTGTCTTGGAGATGGACATGTCTTCCATAGGAGCCGATTTTTATACTTCCGCCTATAAAATATGCTTAGAATATGAATGACGTTTTGGGCAGATTACGATTTACGACACATGAGTTTTTTTCATCAGATTGAAACCGGATTGAAGTTTAGTTTTTCAAGGCATTACTTGGCCGTTCTCAAATATTTTATTAGCTATACAATACAGTCAGTGTCGTATTTACCACTAGACCAACAAGACCCCAGCCTAGGGGCGACATATTTGAAGAGGCGGCAAAAGTTGAAAATTTAAAAAGTTTTAAATGTACAAAAGTAAATGACGGAAAGCAAGTGGACTAAAGAAGAAATGTTTAAACATTTTTTTTATACTGTTACTAAAGTTTGCACTAATATATTCGCTAAATTAATACTTTTTATTTATTTTCCTTTTTAATAGAAAGAAACTGGTAGTGCTGGTTTCTCTTCCTAGTAGTATTTATTAAAATCTATGGATTTCAATAATATACAATTTCAATTTCGGGAGGGGTGGTATAGAAATCTTGGCCTAGAAAAGGTACATTGTTAAATCCGTCCCTGAATACAGTGCATTATAGGCCTAACACAATATAAAAAATATACTCGCTTAACCGACCAAGTGCATTTTAAGCTGATATCGCAGCAACTTAAGCAACATTAGGTAAGTCAGGTTTAGTCGGTTTGTTGTAGAGTTATGAATCTCCACTGTCCCACTTAGGACATCCTATTGCTGACTATGCGGTTGTGGTTGTTGCAGTTTAACGACACTGTGTGATAACAGAGATCACTAGCGTCGCCCTCCTCCTTTTTCCAGGCTTCGGACTGGCACTGGCCGAGTTCTACCAGTGGCGGAGTTCGCTGACTATGCATCTAGCACATGTTCGTATAAAGGATGCGAACTGAAGAGTTCTTAGTCACGAGAAATTCTTACTCACTCATCCACTCTGTCGCTCGTAAATCGCTTTTTAGGAGAATTAGAAGCGAGAGAAGGCAATCTCGTCTTCCCGAATTGTCACGGATCACGCCAGTCACGGTCCCTCCTTCTCGTTCTCCGATGCCGATCGCACGAACCTGATGTTTCCCTAGTTTAACAAACACCTTCCGAGACGACGCCAAAACCTGTTTCAACAGCGTTGAAGACAACTCTAGCGCCTGATAAATTCTCTGCGACATGAACCAGGTCTGACGAACACGCCAAAGGTCAAACCTTGCAACATCAGCTGGGAGAAACATCGCCTGCTCTCTCAGTGTCTCTTTGTTCGTTGCACGTTTTGTTGTTGTTTTCTTCGGCGACCCAGAACACACACCTCAACATTATTCTCGTCGTCTTACAACAAAAAATCTAGATTTGTCACGAATTGCCCTTCTACCCTGTATACGTATTGTATATAGTTATTTAGGCATCGACTTGTGTGTGAATGTGCGTGAATGTCTTATATGTATATTAGCTGAATCTATTGGACTCATAGGCCTATATTGCGGACAACACTGCATTGACCCGTAGATGTATACAATACTCAATAGGTAATGAAGGCTCGGGTCCAAAAGGGATGGTCGGGTCAAAGGGGAAAGCGAAGGGGGATAAAATCAACAGGAAGAAGTGAAACGGGCGGTTCTCTTTTTCTGTTGGATCGGAGTTCGCGCGGCGAGGGCTTCGACGCTTCTCCTGCTGGAGGGACGAATTCCAGACGCGAGAGTTCCGTCGCTTCCACGGCTGGAAGGCGAACGGACGCGAGGACTTCAACGCTCGCTCCCACTGCCAGAAAGGACGACGACCACTGGACTGTGTTTTTTCCTCGCGAAAAGACGACCAGAAGCCAGGACACTCAACGAACACCTGTGACTTGTGAGTGAGGAACGAGTTGTTGTTGGGTGAGGGGGGTGGCCTGAGGGGGGGGGGGTGGCCTGAGGGAGGCGAGCGGCCATCGAAGCAGGGTAGTCTTAAAGGTTACCAGACGTTTTTGTTTGAAGTTCTTATTCACTAGTTTTCTGTTTTGACTATATTTCTTTCTATGATTAAAATCTAACGGTATATCACCTAACAGAGTGTGCTCCATAAATGTAATACTCTTTAGCATCCAGGCGTTTACCTCCTAGAAAATAACCTGTCATCTAAAATAATCACGAACTCGTGACAAGATTCTCGACCTGTTTCCTCTTCCTTGTGTATATAGGCAATTCGCATGAACGAGCGAGGAATTTGTCGTTTCCGCCAAGGGTTGGAACATTCATTTAGTCGAGCTTCAGTCCGGAGGGTGAATTTGGGAACACGGAACAACCGGACGGTTTCATTAAGGCCGAGTGTCTCTCAGTTCTTGCTACCTGTGTTATTACACTTTTATGTATCATGAGTTCGTCTTCTCAGAACTCAATCTGAAATTCGAACTGATCTGGTCGATGAAGATGGTGTAGTTATGATTTTTCTAGTGACGCAGACCTTTACCAAGTTGGAGAAAGAGAGATAGATAGAGAGGGCGAGAGGGGAGAGAACGAGAGAGAGATGGGGAGAAAGACAGAGAGGTTAGAGAGAGACAGAGACAGAGAGAAAGAGGAGTGAAGTAGAAAGTAGGAAGAGACAGAGAAAGAGAGGGAGTACATTTCCACGGTTGCAAAAGAGAAAGGAAGACAGACAGACAGACAAAGGGAAAAGAGAAAGAGACAGAGTGAAAGAGGGGAAACAGAGAAAGAGTAGAGAGAAAAGAGTGGGAGAGACAGAGAAAGAAACAGAGATTTAGATAGGTAGACAGAAAGTCAAGGAGAGTGAGGAAGAAAGTAAGAGCTGAGACAAGGGCAGAGTTAGAATCGGAAAGAAACAAAGAACCAGACAAAAAAGCAGAAACAAGGAGAGAGAAACAGACACATATACATATACAGTCAGATATAGAGACAAGTTTAGATAGAGACAGAGTGCGCGAGATAGATGCATAGATGGACTCGCAGAAAAATATAGCTGAACAGATATTAAAGCCAGGTAGGCCTATCTACATAGCCTATATTATTTTAAGAAGGCTATATGTAGGCCTTTGGGGTCCACTTAATTCGTAAATGTCCGCATGCAGAACAATGGATCGCCTGAAGATACGAATGATTGCTTCTTGAGAAATTTCTGAATCTAAGAAATATGAATGTTAGAGCATTCTTTTCGTCGAGCTTCATTCCGTAGGGTGGATTTTTTTTGGGGGGTAGGAGGTAACTTGCTGTAAACTGTCTCAATGTCTGTCTCTTTGTTTGTCTCTGTCTCTGTCTCTCTGTATCTCTATCTCTGTCTCTGTCTTTGTCATATTCTCTCTTCTTGTCCTTCTTTCCCTCTGCCATGCCTCCCTTCATATCGTACTCTTACTCTCTGTCTCTCTATCTCCGTCTCATTCACTGTCTTGTATCTCTCTCTTTCTATCACTTTCTATATCTGCCTCGCTGTCGTTGACTGCCTCTCTCTCTCTCTCTTTGTCTCGATTTCTGTCTCTGTCTCCTGTTTCGGTGTCTTTGTCTTCGCACCTCTCTCTCTCTCTCTCTCTCTCTCTCTCTCCCTCTCTCACCTCTCTCTCTCTCTCTCTCTCTCCTCTCTCTCTCTCCTCTCTCTCTCTCTCTCTCTCTCTCTCTCTCTCTCTCTCTCTCTCTCTCTCTCTCTCTCTCTCTCACTCTCTCTCTCTCTCTCTCTCTCTCTCTCTCTCTCTCTCTCTCTCTCCTGCCATCCCCATTTATAATCTTACTACAGCTACAAAATTGTCTTATCTGTTTCTGTGTCTCCGTTTGTGTTTGCCTGTTTGTCCGTCCGTCTATTTATCTTATTTCGCTTTATATGACTATCAGTCCGTGTGCTTATCTCAGTACATTCTTATAATTGGAGTTGCGTGGATCGCTATCGAATAAGACTAATTCTTTGCGGCATAATTATTAATCACATTGACCGTGAAGGTGATTGACTCGATTGAGAAAAAAGCCCAACAAAAGCAACCCATATATGGCAAGACAATAATGGACACAAAGGCACATAGACAAACAAACACAAAACAGTGTAACTATTACACACACGCACACACACACACAAACACACACCTATAAATACACACACTTTCACACACACATACACGCCACTCTCTCTCTCTCCCGCACACGCGCCCACACACACTCACACGTGTATACGTTTTTCTGGCCATTCGCCTCGGTCTGTCTGTCTATCTGTCATTTCTGTCTATCCGTGTCTCTGTCTGTTTGTCTGTGTTATCCAAATGTCTATCCGTCAATCTGTCTGTTCGTCTGTCGGTTTAGCTGAGCGTCTGTATATCTCTTTGTTCTTTATTCTGTATCTGTCTGTTTGTTGGTTTCTCGTTTTCCGCCTGTCTGTTCTTTCTTTGTCTGTTCATCTGTCTGTTCGTCTGTTTTACTGACTGTCTGTCTGTTCGTCTGCCTATTTGTCCGTGCGTCCGTCTGTCTGTCTGTCTAATCGTCCATTTGCCTGTCTGTAGGCCTATCTAGAACTTATCTTAGTTAGTAGTGTCTTGACCATAGTTTGGACCTGCTCGTCGCGGTGGAGGTAATGTTATTTTCGTTTTCTGCGATTGGTGTCATTCTCCCCAATCGTGTCATAGGGACCGATCGCTCTTTCTCCCACTCCACCCCTCCAGGGCGTGTCTTAAGTGATCCATCAAAATCCAGAGGGTACGTGCCGCTGAATCGATCACGGACTTCTTCCATCAAGATCCGTAATCATAAATGGCGCTGTTAAAGAAGTAATGTCTGACTTTATATCGGACAAATGGTGTACCAGAAATGGCGCATCGAACGAAACGATCTCTGAAAGCAGAACTTCTCGGTGGTAGAACTGAAGACTGAAGTTCATTCGGCGGACAGACTATGTCTTGGACGTGTTGGCATTGGTATACAGCGGCGCTATAGAAGTTGAAAATTTATATATTATCATGTCGCTATATTATTATGGGCAGTAGTTGTAGCGGTAGAAGTGGCAGTAGTAGGTGGAGTAGTAGTAGTAGTAGTAATAGTAGTAGTAGTAGGTGGAGGCGGTGGAGTAGTAGTAGTAGTAGTAGTAGGTGGAGTAGGGGAAGTAATGGAAGTAGTTGTAGTGTATTGTTATTTTTGCCCTGTGTTACTTCGTTCCCGGTGACTACATTTTCAGGGTCTTAAAGTCATTATTCTGGAGGGTCAGGCCTCGTCTTCGGGTGTCAAGCGAAAGGAATCTTTAAAAGCAATAAGATTAAAGAGTAGATTAATATCGACAAAAGAGTTGGAAAAATACGTCGTTTATTGTTCATTGCAGTTAATAATCTTTTTTACTCTAATTTGAAATACTAACAGTATATATTATTATTGTTCTTAATTCGTAATACATTTAATATTATTAACTATTGCTTCTTACTAATTTTTAAATGAAAAATGCTAAATTTAACAGAAACTCTTTATTAGTTGGTGAGTCGACTTTTCTAATCTGAACTCTTTCTGGACATAGCTATTAGATACACGAATACAGTACGTATATAAATACATTCATGCATGCATATCCACATACAAATACAAGCATTCATACATACGTGCATACAAACATATATGCATACATACATACCTACTCACATGTTTACATTCGCATTATATGACATGATAAGGGATTAAAGTGGTGTGTATTAGTGGTGTGTATTATCGTTTGGTGTGTATTAGAAGTTAGAACCACTCCAGGAGCAGATGGTGACACTCTGGCTTTTGGTACCCACTTGTAGCCCGTGCACACCTCCGCAATAGTTAAGTTAGTTAAGAATTCTCTTTGTTTCTGGGAACTGATTGATTTCTCCCAGTTCGCCTATAAAAGAAACAATGTTGATTTTTCTTTTCTGTTGATTATTCTGCTACTAGGGTGTCCCTTCTAGCGGGATTTCGATCCCTTTCTGGGCTCCCTTTGTAGCCATTAGTTGTATAATTGTCGATGTATTTTGTCTTGAGCAAACTGTTTGTTGAGGCTACAAACATATAAATTGATTGATCGAGTGAAGTTAACCTGTAATATCTAAAAGTCCATACCTCTTATAGCTTCCTAGTAAAAGCTTTGATAGCGTCCACTATCATCCAAACCATTCTACAAGTCCACACTGAGGAATATCTTTCTACCATAGCGTTTACTTCTGTTTACCAGATAATTTAAACCTATGTCTCAGAGTTGCCCTGTTAGGAGCTTATTCAAAATTCATGAATTATCTTACTAATTCATGCATGCATCCACTGACATACATGCTCACCCCTTACTTACTCACGCAGAGAGAGCCTGTGCGTGTTGGTGCCAGACACTCAGTGTACATGGGCCACACTCATTCCGGCGTCCCTCCCAACATACATCGGACGGTCGTATTCAATTATAGTAGCGTTTCGCCTACTTGACCTATATCGGTCAGAGGTCAAACCAAATGACGGGTCTGCATGATTTATTCTGCGCCAACCCGTCAGGGTCACGTACATTTTTTGCGATCGTTATCACGGCGCTGCACCATTCCGCCGGGTCTACAGGCATTTCAAGCAATAGTTGGATATTGACTACAATGCAATTCATTCGCTCGTTCATTCATGGCCTTTATGTAGAGCCTCTTCAGGACAGGTTACAGCGACCGTAATCTTCAAACTTCTAAAGCGTCACACGAAAGCAAAGCGCAGGGCACCAGGTTATTCAAGAGTATAGCATGATGGTAAGACGGATGTAGTGACGTGGGACAAGATTATATAAGCTTGCTTTATAAGATATTCGTGGTTTCTGCGTTTGGGGTCATAAACAAATTGACTGACTGATTGATTGATTGATTGATGATTGAAGTTAACTTGTAATGTTAAATAGTGAACAATTTCTAAAAATGAATCGCTATTATTACATTCGTCTTATACCTGAGATGTGAGTAATGCAAGGCCAAACGCAATGCAACGTAATCGATCATTTATATAGCACCCTTTCAAGATACCTACTCAGAGACGCTCTCTGCGTTTGCCTAAATGATGTTAAATGTCATAATGAACTAGTAATATACGTCTGTAACAGTTATCCAAACTAGACACACTGAATAGAGTCACCAGTGGTGGGCCCACGCACAGGAGTGGAACCAACCAACGGATTCCCGTCGACAAATGACAGTGGTGGGAATATCCCGAAAAGGCAAGCGCCGTTCCTTCATTATATTATTATCATTATTTTTATTATCATCATTATAATTATAATTATTATTATTATGATCATCATCGGCGTCGTCGTAGTCGTCGTCGTCGTCGACATCACCACCATTATTATGGTTAAGGTTAGGGCGAGATCATAAAAGACAAGCAGCGTGCAGAACTAATTGATTTTAGCGAGTAAATTGATTTTTAACGATTAATGACCGATTGCTATATTCGATCAAATTAAACAATCGTTTATTTTTAAATAGTAAACAATTTTTAACAACGAATCGTTAACTACTCCCGCTAAGGATGACTGATGAGATTACCTAGTTATCGTTTAAGATGCAATGTTTCACTGGTTAATTAGATAGATAAGGCTAAGTTAGTAAAATAGGATAAGGCATTTCTAGACTACGCAATGTAATGCTCTATAGTTATTAACTAGTTAGTTATCCAGCGACTCTTAGATCTGTCGGTTTGAGAATAGACAACAGCGATTAATCTTGAACACGTACGGGTATACATGTATTCCACAAAAGCCTTTACACGAGGGATTTCAGGCGGCCAGACATTGAAACGTCAATTACCCTTGACGAGTCGAAATTAGAACACCAGGGCGCGTCGACAAAGAATCTATAACGTCTAGTTTACGTCAAAACCGACAATCTACAACTGCGTCATCGTGACGTCAAGTATAAAGTGGGAATCGCGTTACAATCGATTGTCCAAGCGGCGTCATCTGTTCGCAAGGTATTTTGGGAGTAGAGTCTTGCTTACGTCGCAATCGATCGTACAAGATTGTGGCGCCGTGTATAATGGGGAACGTCCTATTTCCTTCGCAACCGATTGTCCAAGATGACGTAGTCAAGACGTCAAGTAATGCAGGGATAATGTCGCATGTCTTTCTTCGCAACCGATTATTTTTCCAAGACTGCGTCATTATATTGTCAAGCAGAGTGGAAATGACATCTTTTTGACGTCACAACCGATTTTCCAAAAGGCTACTACGTCGTTAACTGCACTCATTAAGCGGCTGTATCGACTCTGTCTATCTTTGACTGGAAGCTGATGTTTTCTTGTGTGCCGCAATCTGCTAAATTTATCCGAATATAAGTCGAGCTTTCTTTGAAGTGGTGGTGGTAATTGCAGTTTAACGACACTGTGTGGTAACAAAGACCATTAGCGTCGCTCTCTTCCTTTAGCCAGGCTTGGGACAGGCACTAGAATAGTGCAACCAGTGGAGAAGTTCGGTGAATAGATCGATTTTCTCCGAAATTTAGCATGCGCAGATACACCATATTTGATCTTATATGCCTACTTATGGTCGTAAAGCAAATATTGCAGCATTAAGACTAACGTGAGTAGGTATAAAACGCGCTATCTAGGACAATTGACCATAACATATCTCAAAATCACCCACCTAATAGGTTGCCAAAACGTATTTTTAACTTATAACCAAGTTAAAAATAACCAATTCCTACACAAACCTAAATCCCTAGGTCAAACATCAACGAACAGACTAAGAAAAACTCCAGAAAATTTCCAATAGTTTCGATGATGAGTCATCACGTGACCACCAAGTCTTCATTATCAACCCAGGAATGAAATGACTCAGGATGACCCAACCATTTTACCAGTGATTTGTTTCCTCGTTATCTGATAACTTTTTCTATTCTAAATATTTTTTGATTAGTCTTCTGTAGCTTCTCTTCGTAAATTGAACCCTGTATTTCCTCACCATAATAATCAGTGATCTTATAAGTTGGTGGATCCGTGTATTGAATCTTTGAATTTGTGAAGATCTCTTCCGTCCATCTCGGTGTAAAACCTTTTTCAAAGATGTTCTTCTTCGTTATTCTAACTTTATCACCGATCGAAAACCTGGGTATAATAGGTTCCGAGATCTCATCACCGTATAAGTTCATCCATACAGACTTTTCATTCATTTTCAGACTAGCTTCAGAAGGCGTCATTTTAATGGAAGAATGTCTAGTTTCATTATAATTACTAACCATTTCATCCAACACATCGATAGTTGAATTAGCTGTAAAATACTTTTTTCACGCATTGTTCTATTCCAACGCTCAACAACGCATCACTTTTCTTCGTTCTCTGTAGAATACAACTCGACTAATTTCTTAACGTCCTTAATATAAAATTCTTTACCTTTATCCGCCCAAACCTTGCCAGGTCTTCTACCGCTCTCAAATATTTTCACGAAGCCAATGGCCGTAGATTTTCCACTCGTATAATTTAATGGCACGATCCATCCGTACTTGGAAAACACATCTATTATGGTTAGTAAGTATTTCACGCCATCGTTATCTTTAGCGAAACTCTGCATATCGACTAAATCAGCAGCCCATATTTCATCTATACCACCAACGTGCACCTTCCTCTTCCTAAAACGTCTTACTACAGGCTTATGTAACTCATCCGCGAGTTCATCAGTCCATTGTAATTTTAGGCTTTTTTAAAACCAAACCGAGATTAGCTTTGGTAGATAACATAGGTTTGACAAGACAACTCCAACTTTGTTCCTGTCAACTTCAATGCGGCATCCCAAGCAAGACCTGGCGATGTATAATACCGGGCGGGATCAGGGCCATAGTTCTCACTGCATACATCTCTAAAATTCTCAAATACATCAGCAAGCAGGAGAACATCAGTCACATTATATAAATCGTGGTATTCTCTCAACGTCTTGAATCCGAATTCTTTCCATACCATCTGTGCATGGTTGTAGTCTTCGTCACTAATATCTGAGTCGTTAAGTATTGAGTAGAATGCTGACTTTGTTGGTAGTTCTGTTTCGTTCAGTCGCTCGACGGAATCAATATGATCGTAAGGATACAATCCTTTTCTAAGCAAGAGATTGAGCTGATTACCAGAATAGTGTTTGCTTATATTCTTACACTGATCTTTGCTCAGGTTCTTCGATAAAGCGTCGAGACTCGATGCCATAAATCTAAAACTATCGATGAAACGTAATTCTCGTTTAACTAATATTTCCTTATTTTCTTCATTCATAAATTTATCGACTACGACTTCTCTGCTAAACGAGATATACTTTTCTTTGTTGTTAGGAATGCAGCTAATCTTTTCGTTATCATCACCTCGTAATTTCTTTGCGAATAGATGACTGTCGTAACCGGATAGATTATGGAACAATACTGGGAAAAACTTGGGAACTATATTATTTAGCTTACAATTCTTATGAGCGGGGCCTCTATATTTTCCAGTTAAATGGCAATGGTCTCTAACTCGATCTTTACCCAGTTCGCCTTCGCATATGTGACAAACGATAGCGGAATCGAATAGCGCCTGTTCTTTCTTTCCGAATATCATTCTCTTTGGAAATTTAAATCGATCATAAATATATTTTATATTACCTATAAGAGTGTTTACGAATATCTGAGCTACATCATCGTCTTCGCTCTTTGCTGTGAAAGTTATGGGAGCCTGTGAATATAGGTCATCGTCAAAACATTTTATATAATAGCAGAAAGAACTTGGGACGTGTTTTTGATATCTGCTGGTGTAAGACATGCTGGGATCTGGTTGACAAGTATCTATAGGTTTAATGAAAGATTCGAAATCGGCGTATACGACAAGGGAACTACAAGGGAACTCTCATCTTTCTATTATAATTTTTGAAATTCAACATAGTTCCTGGTTCTGGAAATTCTATCTTTTGAGCGGTGTGTTGGGAACAATACTTGGTGTGTTTTTTAATGACTCTAGCTCTCTATATCCTAGCAAACACCGCTTACCATAGTGCATCGAAGTGTATGAGTTTGCGTTATGAACCGCCATCAGTCTGTTGAAGTTCTTTATCCAAGAATAATGCTTCTTTTGTTCTTCAGAATGAGTAATAGGTCTATACCGATATTGCTCTCGTGCTCGGTAAATATAGTGGGAATAGGTAAATATCTTTCTCATGACCAAAAACATTAATACTATTATTATTATTTCTCTCAAACTTATCACATTAGCATCAGCTGCGACTGGGAATTCAATGCTGGACCAATCAAGTTCCTCAGACTGCCTGATTAATTCTTTCGTAATTCTTTCCGGATGTTCCTCAACGGGGTTTAAAGCTCTCGTTACACACCACTTGAAACATTCTTCGTCTTCGTTCTTCATATTAACAATAGCCTTTTTACTCGCTAGACATTTCGGTGGTGGCATATAAGAGCTACCCTTCAGCGGTTTATAAACGACCGTGTTGATTTCTAATTTTTGAACCGCTGTAAGTCTCCAGTTACTACCACGCATCTGGAAGGCAGCCATTGATTCTAACATTTTATCTTTCGCGTTGTTATAAATTTCGCTCGTGTCGGTGGAGTCTAAAATCACCTCAGTTTTTGAAACGAACGGAAAATCCTCGGTATCTACTTGCCCGGATTTCATATCAACACGCTCCATTGTGCAGGTGTGGACAAAGTTGACCTTAGTCTGTCGATTTCTAGGCAAAAGGTCTTCCAGTTGTGGTTGAGCTGCTTTGAGAAAAGATGTGGCGTCAATTCCGTTTGCGACTTCGACCGTGTATTGTTTCGTGAAGCCCTAGGTAGCTGCGGCCGTCTCTTTTATTTCGCGTGTTTTCATAAGAATATACTGAATATAGAATTCACTTTGGCTTTCAGTGCTTCTATCTTCTCATTCACCTTTCTCTTTGGTTCTTCAGGTATATACCCTTCAATCCACTTTGCGGGCGTATTAATCCCGGAATTTGTATTATCAAGGACTTTTCGTATCGCTGAGACCGGTATGGGAGCGAGTGTTGGAATTCCAATCTCGGGAACGGGTGCGTCCAGCAAACTAGCATTGGATGAGATTGGCGCAAAATGTGAGGGGATGTTTGAGACACATTATCTTCAATTTTAGCAATCAAATCCGCTTTACGCAATCTCGTATAACCAACCATACCTTTCTGTTTCGCAATTTTTCTTAGTTCGATCACAGTCTGCTTCGAATATTCCATTTTATATTGGAGTGGCATTCCTTTAAGTTGAAGTGAGAAAATATCTTCATCCATTTTATATATGAGAGAATATCTGTTTGTTTGTTGAACAATGACTCATCATCAAAACTGCTGACTCATCATCGAAACTATTGGAAATTTCCTGGCGTTTTTCTTAGTCTGTCGGTTGATGTTTGACCTAGGAGTTTAGGTTTGTGTAGGAATTGGTTATTTTTAACCTGGTTATAGGTTAAAAATACGTTTTGTAACCTGCTTATAGGTTAAAAATACGTTTTGTAACCTATTAGGTGGGTGATTTTGAGCTATGTTATGGTCAATTGTCCAAGATAGCGCGTTTTATACATACTAACGTTTCCAATGACGATTAATAGAAATTGCTTCTTTGAAATTAAATTTGTAATTTTAATTAAATTAATTAAATCGCAAAACCGAGATAGGTATTAGGCCTATATCTCGTAATTATTGCATATGATCTGACGTATTGCACTGGATGCTAAAGACGTTGCAGATCTAATATATATTGAAATCGTATCGTAGTAGTAATCGTAAACTTCAAATTTTAAAAATCTTGCAGACCTAATACATATTAACATCGTATCGTAGTAGTAATCGTAAACTTCTAATTTTAAAATTCTTACAGATCTAATATATATTGACATCGTATCGTAGTAGTAATCGTAAACTTTTCATTTCTGAAGCGCCACTTAAAGTCTGAAAAATGGTAATAGTTTGTTCACGACGTTTGGTTGGCTCAGACGAGGCGATACCGACGTCCACCTGCTGATTACGGTGACCCAGGTATGAAGCCAATCAGTTTAAGGTAGTCTCAGAGACACCGAATCTTTCGGTGAATCCTGAAAGGAGTAGTTTTTGGTTTCGAGTGTCGAAGGTTGCACTGAGGTCAAAGCATACTGAGAGGCATATTTAGGTCCCTATCCATTGCCAGTAGACGGGAAGATGTTATCCAGTGTAAAGACAAGAACAGTCTCAGTGCAAAGACCTTTGACTGACGAGGACCGAAGTAAGAAGAGGAAATAATGTATTTATTGAAACGCCTGAGAAAAAGTCTTTCAAAGAATGTTATTGAATTCTGAGATATTTCTGCAGTTAC
Organism: Bimastos eiseni; assembly: GCA_959347315.1. Classification (NCBI taxonomy): domain Eukaryota; kingdom Metazoa; phylum Annelida; class Clitellata; order Crassiclitellata; family Lumbricidae; genus Bimastos; species Bimastos eiseni. The sequence goes on from OY365811.1 coordinate 4,764,823, forward strand.
AAAGGTCGTTGATGTCACCGACCGGTTCATTGAATGCTGTTCATGCTCCTGTGATTTGATTTAGGAGTGCGCCGTCATCTTCCACCCAAAGAAGCAACACATTTATTGCCTGTGCACGCGACCATGCGACTGCGCTATATAAATGAAAATAGATGTGAATGGCAAGATAAATATGGCGTGCCAACGACGCTCCAAGAAGAGGTTTCGGGAATCAGATGCGTGACTAATGGCGTTTCATCCCAGCTGCGAATAGACTCCAGGGACACGATTTTCGTTTTCAAGTGGTCCATTAGAGGGGTCATCAGTGGATGGGAGGGGGACCTAGCGGTAAACAACACGAAACAAAGGAATAGGACAGAGAAAGATGATCATATGGCAACAAGCAAGAAAATGAACGAAACTTTAGTGCAGATTTTTACGCCTACTTAGCATCGCCTGATGTGGTCTGCGGTCTTTGTTGCTCATGATGAAGTCATAGAGTAATTAGTCTTTCATCGGTATTCGACTCCTGCAGAATTTCTTCGGGCATTAGGTGCAGAGCCCATATGGGCTCTACAGGGGCTCTACTTGAGATGATCTCTGGTCGTTGTGCTAGTGGGTGTGACTGGCTTGTTTGACACTACACTTACTAGATTGAATATGATCCGTTTTGTACGATGGAGCTGGAGAGGCTTCGTCCTCTCTGTAAGTTCCACGTCTGATCATCAACCAGTAGCTGGATTTAGCTGAGTTGCTGCGAGATAGGAGTTCGTAGAGTCACGAACATCGCTTGAAGAGTTCCTCTGAACGTACTCTATCCAATGTGAGATCTGTAGCGTAAGGAGCGCCCAGCGTGGCTGCCGACGGTTAAATTCGACTTCTGTAATAGCTCGTCAGCGTTCGCTCATTCTGTTCCTGTAATCATTCTGCGGTTTGTCAGTTTCAAATACTGCGCAGCTCCAGGTGCAACCTAATCAGAGCCGCTCCCAGAGCGAAATGCCTCGCGGGAAAAGAAAAGTCTTAAGAACACGGGCAGAGAGAGAGCGAGAGAGAGAGAGAGCGAGAGAGAGGCACCCCGAGTTAAAATCAAAGAGCGAGTCGTAGAGGGAATATCATTCCAATGCACAGCGCAAGCGGAGGCATTAGCGTGGTATTAGTCTGTAATTTGGATATCCATATATAAATATACAGATATAATATTATATATGTATGTAAGTTGTTGTATATACTTGTTTCATGTAATGTGGTTGTCTATTTATATATAGTTGGGCCTACATTTGAGTGATACATATATTTATTAGTATCTATATACAATACAATGCAGACCAGTTGATATATCCTTGAATAACGCAGAGTACCGTATGTGATATATATATGTTGTTGGTCTTATGCACGAGGGTATAGTGGGGTAAATATGTAAATATATATATATATGTATATATAGGGAGACAACGCCGTGGAATCGATTGATGTTGTTGTTGGCTTATTGGATCCTGTAGAACATTGATGAATCGAATAACATCAGTATAATATAATGAGTACAACAGGTGCTGTAGGACGCTGACGCTAAAGAAATTGTTGCTGGTTGGTTTTATCAATTTCGCTAGAAGCGTGACTAAAATGAGAAACGCGCTCTTTAAAATAATGTATTAATAATATATATTATAACGTTTTATCACGTTAATATTTATGCAATGTATATACGTGACTTTGAATATGTAATTCGTGTGCACAAATTTACGACTGTTTAGCTGTATTATATACGATGGTGAAATTAATTTTTGCATTACCCTGTAAAAAGCTTAAGTTATCTGTTTGATACATTTAAAGTCCGCTTTTCCGTTAATGTCATTCAAATTATTTTGACGACAAGCAAAAATCAGTCACTAATATAATTATGTTCAAGGATTTCTGTTGGTCGATATTAGAAAAGAATAAGAAAAATTCATTGTTTCTGCTCATTCCTGCGTAAAATTTTGTTGCACGGCCTTTACTTGGATATGCAGTAATTTTTTCCTACATTTGTGTAAGTGTACCATGTCTGAGAAATTTAATAGTAATTCTTGTCAAGATCTTGTCGAGAAGCTATACCGTCTTCTGACAACACCATTCATATATAGGCCTATCTCCAATCACCGCAATCGAGTCTTTGCTGTTGAATAAATGGCGAAATTTGTATGCCAACTAGAATTAGACTTATTCTGACAAGTTAACCTCAATAAATCATGGCCAACATTTCCATAAATTCCTATGTTGTTTGAACATTTCAACTGACTTTAGAAGATTTGCTAAAAGAACCAGAACACGTAAGTTCCCGATTAAAAGTGCCGGTCTCAGGACCTGGATTAATTTGTTGTTGGCTATGCGTAATTCTTTTCGTTTAAAGTGTAAACGGTGCTTCGTTGGTATGGATCTCTGAATTTCTTCGCTATTCTCTCTACTTACTCCCTTGCGTACTCCATTACTGTCTGATGTATGTATGCCGTTTGCATTATCGAGTGCTTGATGTAGACACTTTAGTTTTTGTTTTAAGATTTGGATGTCATTTAATTATTTAAGACCGAACTAATATTCTGTGTATATATATTATTGTTGCCTACTGTTTTCTCGGACCCATAGTCGGACATTGTTTGGAAACTCAGTATTTGCGTTTCGAAAGAGGGTATTTGAGCTTGTACTAAACTCATTTAAAAAATTAAAATGTTAATCTACAGGGCCCTATTAGACGCCTAATCATGCAGAGTATTCTTCCTTGCTGTTAGTTTTTCTGGTATATACAACGCTACCCAAGCGGGAACCTCTCCTATTAGGGTTCATGTTGTGATCTAATTAAATTAAATTAAATTAGCTTTAATGATTAGCCTATTCGACACAAATGTTCTGTTTGTAAATCGGGTTAAGTGATATTATAATTTTCTGCGAATCATGATCATTGGGTACAACGAGCGGATTGATTGATTGATTGATTTATTGTAGCCAGTGACAGCTACTATCGTTTCTCTGTACGTGTGCTCTTAAGGGTCTCTCACTCTCCCAATGTCTCAAAATCGACTGTTATGCAAAGAGGCCTACTATGAAACAGGAGGCAACAAAGTATATATGGTTATGTGGGCAAGCATGTGCATCTGTATTCTAATAGTATAGAACTATAGATTAGTATAGTCAACTTGAACCAACATGGCGCGCAAGGGTGGCGCAGACAATCACGTGCCAGCACAACCGAGCTTAAATCAGCCCTGCCTTCATTAGCGCTTGACGTTCTGGTTTCATTTCTTGCTTATACCCTGGTTCGATTTACTTATAGAGCGCTTTGTCACAAAACTCTGGCTAGTATCTCGCAGTCTTATGACCACATGAGTTATTGCGCGGATGGATATCGTGCGGCGGTCGGGAACGGATACAATCTAAATAGGCACCGGCGAAATTGCATCTGTTAGACGACACCCGAGGGTCGGAGGGATTTATTATAGAAGAGAAAGCGAGATTAGGGCAATAGGCAAATACCCACCCACCAGCACCACCCACCAACACCACCCACGGAGCCACCCGCCAACATCACCCACCAACACCACCCACCAAGTAACCCGCCAACACCACCCACCAACACCACCCACTAAATCCAGCTACAATCCATGCACTTTCCTGAGCTTCTTAAAGACTATTAGTGGCCGCTATAGTCCTTATATCAGTCTAATATAAAACACACATATCCTGTAGACATAATTATATTCTTGACTTTATCTCTCTCTCTCTCTCTCTCTATATATATATATATATATATATATAATATTTACATATATATATAGACATACGTATGTTAATATATATGCATATATATTAACATACGTATAGCCTACATTTTCAAAATGCATTTGATCAATTCATGCATGCATACACTGATAATACATTGATTCCTGTTTGAATGGTCGCCACTCCTTTAAGGCTTAAACGTGCCCGTTTACGGATCGTGCCAGACCCTCATTCGAATCTCTTACATAATTGGTATGTGAACCAGCATCCCCACTCCGACAGCGTGGCATGTGACGTGAGCCCTATTCTATGCAGGTAATCGAACAAGCACTAGCTATGGCGTAGCTTACTGGACCTGCTTGCTACTCAATGTGTATGAAATACGGGTTTAAGTTGAAGCGGCTACCAACTGGCCGATACTCTTGATAATCTGTAAAGGCGCTATATAGATCTCTAGACTAAATCAGAACGGGGTAGAATATCTGAAATATAGAATAGGATTGAGTGCATTAGAATATTTATAGAATATACAGAATATTATGGAATATTAAAAATTTGACAACGATGAGCTATCGAGATATGCAATCCATCCTATATTATGTTCATTCAGGCTGTGTTTTTATATCGCAAGCTTATATACCTCTACTTATATATATATATATATCTATATATATCCGCAATTATAGCTGCATGTGGATTATTTAGCTCTCGTTAATCCTGTTTTATTCATGGCAATAGATAAGCAGCTTAACTTACATGGATTGAAAACAAAGCAGATAACAAGTTCTAAGTCGCGAGGTTGATTAATTTAGAAGAGAGACGGATACAGAGACAGAAAGACGACGAAGAGTTATGGAGGAGTTATAGACGGTAAGACACACAGGCAGAGAAGGACGAAAGGGAGAGAAGGAGGCCGTCAGACAGGCTGACAGATAGGCAGGCACAAGCAGAGGAACGGAGGGTGAAGTGAGACGATGGAGAAGAAACAACTGATGCTGGGAATTAGTCTGTTTCATGTTCTAAGTCTTTGACGTATTATTGGCCGGTGAATAATCCGGAAGGACTGCGAACAGTCTTATTGCCTCTATCTATTTATCACTATAATGTCTGTATCTATCTCTGTTATTTCTCTTCTCCTTTCTTCTTCTCTCTCGCTTTCTCTGTCTCTGTAATTGTTTCTGTCTCTGCCTCTGTCTGTGTCTCTCTTTCTTTCTCTCTCGGTCTCTCTGTCTCTCTGTCTCTCTCTCGCTCAGCTTTCTTTCCTTTGTGATGCGATATCTCTCCGCCTTGCTCTCTCTCTCTCTCCTTCTATTAATTCGCTTATCTCGTTCCAACTTTGTGTTTCCCTGTCTGTCTCTCTTCCTTCAATGAATTTGTGGTCTGTCCCTTTCCATCCGTGTATCTGTCTGCGCACATGTATGCCTATATCAGTTTGTCGATTATCCTTTCTCTTCTTGAGACGACCCAAAACACATTCTACATGACTTTTCACTACACAACAACTGCTACTTAACAATAAAGCAAAAGTTTTAATATTGTTGAGGTTCTAATTCTCGATTGTGTTCAATATATCTTGTATCTGAGTTCAAACTTAATGAGACAAATGAGCAATTATAACTTTCCATTGTTTGCCGCACTGTTTTTAAAATTATTATAAAATCATACTATCTTTCATTATTTCCCCTTGTTTGCTGCCTTCCTTTGCATAAAATTCAAATTCTTATTCGTAGTTCTTCCTTGTCTGTTGCATAAATTGCCATTGGGTTTACGCCAGTTAAGCACCATATCTCCGTTTAAAAATAAACCTAAAGAATATGTGTTAAAATTATAATTGACTGAGTTACTTGTCTTGCTTAAAGTCATGCTGTTTTATGCCTTTATTGTGTACAGTCTTAATACCCTTGTTTTATTATGTACCTGTTAGTTAACTAATTAAGTGTCTTGTTCCTCGTCTTGGACTTACTTGCATAACCGTGGTCCTACTAATTTTGTAATGGGTGTCCCTGCTAGCGGGACATCGGTCTCTTTAGGGTTCCTCTTTTTGTTCTCTGCCAACCTTCATGTGCTTCCTAATTTAAATGTTCTGTTTTTTATTGGCTGCTCGGTTGTCAAAAAAATCTATGGTCGTGGTTATGGTTTATTTCTTTGTAAAAATTCAATTTTTTTCGCAATTCTTCATTGTTTCCCGCATTCCTTTGCATAAAATTTAATTCCCTTTCACTATTATTCACTATCATCCGCATTGCATTGAATAAAATCATATCTATTTCGTAGGAACTATTTGTTTTACACCATTTTTGCGCAGTAACCGAAGACTGAGTCATAAGAGCTTTCCGGGCCTTTCCCTCGCGCGGTTGATCCGATATATCCAATGGATTTACAGCTCATCTCTCGCAGTTCCGGAAAGTTTAACATGAGTCGCGATAGTTTTGAGAAAGCAAGCGTGAAGGTTAACAGCTTTCCTCTCTCACTCAACATAGACCGAAACTTGAGAAACCCTGGCTGCATGACCTCCCGAACCCGTTACTCTAAACACGGTCAAGTCACCATCCAACCATTGCAACTGCAAAGCGAGGCACGTGCCAACATCTGTGTTTATTAGTGGGTTTATTGAGCTCTATATAAAAGACGGGGCTGGCATTTACTTCGCGTTTCCTCGATTCATTATATTCTGCGACGTTACTACATAACAACTCTGGATGACATCGAGAGCTTCGTAGGATTTACGCTCTATAAAAATAATGGAGGAATGGGTTGCTATATTTTCCCCAGATCGATCTTATCGTTAACGATCTCGGAGCATTGAATGCCGTGTTTGGCGATACGCAACGAATTTTCATTTACTCCTCGTTCGCTCGGTTGGTTCTGCGGCATGTCTGGATATCTGCTCCTCTGCCTGTGTGCATCTGTCCGATATTAATTAATAACTTCGTCCTGGTGTCTGTCTGTCTCTTATTCCGTCTGTGTCTGCCTCAGTGAACTCTCTGCGGGCGTCTGCTGTGTTCCATTGTTTCACTGGAGTCGCCGGTTCGTCTCTTGAGTTCGTTAGCGACTGCGCAGAAGTCAGTGAGCGAGTTACTGAGTAAATGGGTGAGTGAGTAAGGGAGTGATTGGTGAGTCAGATAATGTATTGGTAGATCATTAGGATTAATGTTAGGTAAGATCATTCAGTCCGCTTCAACGAGACATCGGATGCGTCTGCCGCCACTCGCCTATGTCCCTATTCATCTCGTCGTCCTCATCCTGCCTCTCTCACTCTCTGCATATATAATATATATATTATATATATGCATCTATTCATGCGACTGTGTGTATAGATGGATGGATGGATGGATAAACGGATGGATGCATTGACTGTAGGATGGATAAGCAGATGTAGCCTACATACGCACTGTCGTCTCTTGGTGCCGCGTGTCTTGGGCCGGATCTCTTGAATCTAAAGTTGGTACTGATGCTGAGAGTGATCCATCCTCATCCTCCTCCTCATCCGTCCATCATCCGTCTGCATCCTGACCGGATGTGTTGCCAAGGGCAACGGTGGCGTCAGCTTCCCGGCTTCAGCGATTGATTGCTGTCACGCGCCAATTGGGCCAAGAAGCAGGCACGCTTGGCGGATCCCGCTCTCAGAAGTTTCGGTGTCCGACGACGTTCTTAGATTCTAATTAAACACTGTCCGACGGTAATACCTGACCGAACAAGATCTAGAAGGCTCTCGAGTATCTGGAGTGAATTCGTGGGAGACTGGAAAGAAGAAAGTGGAAAGAGATGGAAAACGCTGGATGGGAGGAGTGGAGATGGGGTGGGTGTTGGATGGGGCCGAATGGGTTAGATGATGGATTGATGCTTCTTTGAAGTTGTTCTTCGCCTGCTTCACCCGAGGACAGAAAATATGTTGAGAAGGAGATTCTGGTTTGAAACAAAATGAGGCTTTTACACCGGGAGACAACTAATGTAAAGTAAAGTAGTAAAATTCAATGAAATATCATCCGATCCAATCTAACCAAATCTAGCTTAATCTCATCATTCAATCGATCAATCAATCAATTGGTCAGTCAGTCACTCAATTAATCAATTGGTTGGTCAGTCTGTCAATCAATCAATCAATCTGTTGGCCAGTAAGTCAGTCAGTCAATCAATCGATTGGTAAGTCAGTCAGTTGGTCAATCAGTCTGCCAATCAGTCAGTTAGTCAATCAATCAACCAATCGGTTGGTCGGTCAGTCAGTCAGTCAGCCAGTTTGTAGTTTGTAGGCCTACTGTATTGTATTTTAGTTTATTGGAATACAATGCTGGAAAAATGCAATCATCTAGAAGGAGATTTGGACAGTTATAATCAAATTATATGTTTTTAAATTCCTCTTTTGCAAAACCGCTGATCGCTAAATTTTTTCAGTTAAGAAATTAGCGGATGACTGTGCTGGAGGGCATTTAATCAGAATATTAAATAAGAATATTTGTCACCTCGGAAGCCCCGTAAAATCATTGGACTGAAAACCATGGCAGGAAATAACTTGACTGAAAACAATGGCACGATTCACAGAAATATTACTTGACTCAAAGCAATAGCAGAATTCAAATAAACATTTTTTCACTAATAGATAGCAGAATTCGCTCAAAAATTATTATTTTACTCAAAAAAGCAGAATTCACAGAAGACTAGGTCTGCTGGACAAAACACAATGGCAGAATTCACAGAAATATTACTTGGCTGAAAACAATAGCAGAATTCACAGAAACATTACTAGACTGAAAACAATAGTAGAATTCATAGAAATATTAATTGACTGAAAACAATAGCAGAATTCATAGAAACATTACTAGACTGAAAACAATAGCAGAATTCATAGAAATATTAATTGACTTAAAACAATAGCAGAATTCATATAAATATTAATTGACTGAAAACAATAGCAGAATTCGTAGAAATATTAATTGACTTAAAACAATAGTAGAATTCACAGAAGATTACTGGACTAAAAACAATGACAGGATTCGTTGGTAAAGTTGAGCGCAGATGGATCTAGATAGCAGTGAAGGACATTTTAGTTCAGGATGACCGCCAAAACCATGACCCGATTACCATCATCGAAGAATACATTTCTCTGTTGAATACACATTATGACTAGCGCACTTTCAACTCCTATATGGGAACATTTGCGACGAATTGGTGTCTTTTCCCACTCGATTTCTTCCAGCGCAAGTTGGATAAATTAGCGAAGCACATTAAGCCGAAGGAGGAAAGCAGATAAGTAAGTACGTCTGACGTTTAATGGCATGGCTTACGGAACACGCATCACCCGACCTATCAGCGCGCTCTCTCTCTCTCTCTCTTCGTCTTTCTCTCTGTCTCTCTGTCTCTTCGTATCCTTCTCTCTGTGTCTATTTATGTCCTACTGATACTCTCGAGTCTTACATCGCATACGTCGACCTATTCGACGGTTGGGTTTTACTCCGCGCCTCCGATGAAGCCACGGGCTCAATCAAATTCTTCATCGATGTTGAAATGGGCAATTACACACGCACATAATATATGTATATATATATATATATGCATATACACACATACACATATACATCATTATATACATATGTATGTACATGTATACATACATATATCTATACATTTATACAATGCATGTATAGATCATCGATGCATTCATTTAAATCTACAAACCGTAAATACATACATACACAAATACATAGCACTTACACGTAATGAACTAATTTATCAAAATCGTCATCGTCATACGTCATATGTCATCGTCATACGTCGTCGTCGCAGTCATCGTCATACGTCGTCGTCATACGTCGTCGTCATACGTCATCGTCATACGTCGTCGTCGCAGTCATCGTCATCATCATTACGTGTAATGCATACACAATTATATATTGTTAGATAGCCTATAATATTTATGGCATAAAATTGCACAATGCTAGACTACTATCTAATAGATTTGTCACGTAATAGACTAATGAAGAGAAAAGCGATACGAATTATATCGGAGGCTTAAACTACAAAGGCAGCATTGAGTGGAGTCTACTACTACTTTGGGAAGTTTAAGCCCCGCGTTGAAGGGCAAAAATATTTCGAGATGTCCTCTGCATCTGTACCAATAGCCAACTCATCACTTCCTCTCTACCTCGTTGTCTGCCTGAAGACCTGGCGATCCGCGTCGATCGATGTTTCTCAGAAGAACCTTCGATACATTCAAATCGATCAAATCAACTATTATTCATTATTGTTCATTAAGCGCCCTTGTAGCGACGTGGCTGCGTTACGGCGCTCTAGAAATTGTCCGTTTAATAAATATTGGCAGCTGAACAATGCGATATAAAATGACCTGCGTACAATCCAGCGACAATTGCTATACGCTAAGATCAAAATTAGCAAAAACTCAGCCTACATGTATGGTTCCTCTGTTGCAAAAACTAGATGCCAAATCAATTAGACCTGATTAGATATAAATAAACGTGCTTCAATCCTCTTCCTCATAATTTCTCTTCTTTTATTTCTCTTTTCTTATTATTGTAGCTAAACTTTCTTCGAAGGTCTCTTCGAAGAGCACCAATTTGCCGTGGTATGTTAGCATATGACGTCCCAGTAAATTGGGACGTCCTATTTAATTGAGGACCGTCCAAGACTTCAAAAAGTTGTTAGTCGCAACAATCATGATTAAACACTCAAAAATTTCTTACACTTATGAATATTTATCTTTCGCAGTGAAATAAATAACAATTGTGTGTCGCTTTTTTCAGTAACACCGTCAAGCAATTTATAAATGTTCCATAAAACTGCTTTTTTGATGTCAGGCGATGACTCCTAACTCGCGTAACATTACTCGGCAGATTGAAATTTTCTGATTTAAAAACGAGCAAGCGAGGTAAACCGTGCAACGCAAGTGAAATATTGTTATTACGATCGGTCGAAATACGTCAACGTCATCTCGCGTTCAAACGACGAAATGCAAAGTCTGCGTAAAGCGCCTCGATACGGTGCACAAAACAAAGTATCCCCTTAAAAATATCCCCCTTGAGAATCTTTTTGAAATATATTATTCTCGCCGGAGGATCTGTTTTGGAATGAATTCCTCTGGAAACTAAAACACAATCTTTGAGGAATAGGGGAGATATAATTATTTCATGCTTCTTTGAAATAATCCATTCTCGTTGTTTTGCAGTTAATAACAATTTTAAGCAGGTGGTTATTCTGACTTTACTGGCTGTTAACCCGTGAAAAATCACATGTCATACGATACTTAATTTGGGACGCAGAGCTAAAATATACATTTACGTAACCCTTGAAAAATCAGAGGTGACATCTGGTGAATATGTGAAAAGTTAAAAGTATGACAGACAGACACATCTGACTTAGGTAATTATTATTGTTTAAGCTGTTTATTATTCATAAACCACGTGTCACAAGAATGGCATGAAAAATGTGAGTGGAACTGAATAGAGATCTTATTTCCATCGGTCAAGACTCTGTTTGGGGAACTTCATATCGTGACACCAGCCGGCATATTCGGCTCGCAGCCGAACGCAGCCGAATTCTTTCCGCGTTCTGGCGAGTATCTCGTTTCGATTGGAGCATCGGTAAGTGGCGCTTCTGCGCAGTGTCTTGCGTGGGGCAACGTGCCTCGCCGGAGCGAACGTGGCGCCACTGGTGACTGGTTGGTGCAACTAAATTTAATCAGATTTTGTGCGCAGTGCCACAGTGAGCAACGACTATACGCTGAACGACCAACGTTAATGTAATCGATGGCAGCAAGGAGTTTATACAGAAACGACGAGTCATCGACGAAATACGACCATCGACCTCTCAAAAGAATTCAATAAACGTTGACGGTTTATATATACATCTCGAGTAAACTTGCTTGAGATATACTTTATGTGTACACAAGTAGGCCTACATGGAAAGATTATTCTTATATCAAGAATCTGCGTTTTCACTTCTTGGAATATCCAGGCATCTTTGTCTTTTTCAACAACATGTTGACATCTATACTTAATAACAATTCTTTTGTCTTGGCTTGTTTTTCATAAGCACAGATTCGTAATTTAATACGTTGAAGACAAAAAACATATAATACCACTGCCATCAACACCACCGCCAACACCATCAACACCACCGCCAACACCATCTCCACCACTACCATCAACACCACCGCCAACACCACTACAGCAACTGCCAACAACAACGTCACTATTACACTATTACCACCTCTTACCCTCTTCCAAGACGCGACCCAAACAATAATTGTCTCAACGAAATCCTCATAAAATCAGATTGAGATCGAATAGCGGAATAATTCTTATAGAAACGCACGTTTCTGTCGCAAAGGATTAAAGTTATGAATTTGCTAATGACTGAGTATATAATGCCTCAATGCGCGCAGCTCTGACTGCGAATTCTTTCGTGGAATCTCGAGTTCGTTTATCTTGGATACGCCTACAACAAGCACAGTTGGTGTAAGTACTGATCGTAAACGGTGACGTATATCACCGTAAAGTAGATCTTACATGTGGCATAGCGTCTCTGGGCTTTCGTCAATGAGATACCATTAGAAACTGGTTTCGACTAATATCTACATCATTTAGTCATTTGCATACCAGTGGTCATATTTACGTATTAACAGTCAATATGACATGACGTTTCTTTGAGTAATAGAATACCCCGCGTCAAGCTATGGTCTCGTTGACATGTTGACATGTTAAATTGAGCTTTTGCAGAACATCATAGTGAATAATCGTACAGCGGTTTTGATCGTTTGATGACAACCATTAGATGAATTTTGAATAATGCAATTTGGTCGATCTGACCCATTTTGTTGACACGTGTCATCAAAGTGCGTTTTCGCGGAATAACCATTGTGCGAGAATCATTGCGGACATCCGGAACAATTGCGTTGACAGTGTGCTTACAACTACATATAGGTTGGTGGCTATACGATAAAACAGAATATCGTGGTATACAAAACATACAACAGAATAGAATATGATGCTATACGAAATATATTGTATATATATATATATACATTTTTATAGCGCTTTTAGGAGTACACACAAATAATTTATGAGGTGCATCCAGTGCGAGAGGTCCAGAGAAAAGAAAGTGGTCTTGAGACAACGAAAGAGGCAATTGGCTCTCCAGTTTATAAGCAGGAACTTGTCAAAGGTGGGATCTAGCACTACAGCGCAAGGCAATCGAAAACAAAAACTTGTGTCTTAGCTATAGTTGTTCCATTGCCGTTAATTGCGACAGCAGTTATGAACACGACGACGTAAATTACCTACTAAAACGACAAAATGTTTTCACCTGACGTAGTCTGAGTACATAATTCATCAATAAGCGCAGTTGTATTGTGTGAGCCGCCAACAATGCTCCATACAGCTGTCCTTCTTTTGCTGCAATAAGCAAATAATTGCCTGTTCGGGGACAAAGCCGCCTAGATTTACCCACGTGGGGCTCGACTCTGTTTGTTAGGGCCCATTGTATGGGATGCTGGTCTCTAATAAAAGAGCGAAGCCTCATGGGAACGTAATTTGAGGGGCACAGGTGGACGGGACTGTCAACCCCTCCCCCCCAATAGTATTGCGAAACACTGCACCGCATCAACTCTTAAGTTTTTTGCCTTAGCGAACTGAAAGCAACTGTCCCAAGCCTTAAAGATGAAATGTAATTCTCGTAGAGTATTACAGTAAAATAACAACAACAACGACAGAATCGACAGGAAAAATAAAAACAAGGACATTTATGATAAGCGTTTGGCTTCTGTCGTCGAAACTTCGGCCTAACAACGCACCAAAACACTAACTTCTGCTGCCAAAAGTAACTGTTCTTTTCATATGATGTCTAAACACGACAATAACAATAGCCCTGAGCCTAAGCAACACTCATGACGCCTACCCTGACCATAATTGTCCCTCACGAAAGTCACGGCGCATGTATGCACGTGTAGTGGTGCTTATGATACACACAGGAACATTTAACATACACCCGCCTGTATATACGTGCACTTGCACAGTTGCACACAAACATACTTTCTTGCTATGACGTATGTCCAAATAGTAACATATCTGTATAAATACATACCTACATACAAGTAAATACATATATACATACATACATTACACACGCACACATACAAACATGCATGCACACATAGTAACATACTATTGTCCATGGACATCCTCAACATGAGCGTATAATATTATATGTGGAGCTTCTAAGTTTCCAGACGACGCTTCCGATCGTCGTCTTTCCGTCTTTTTCCGTCTTCCGGTCACCACGTCCATCCATTACTGTAAGCGAGAAAATTGGTGTCAGCAGGCGACATTCGCCCGTAGACGACATTCGCCATTATAATGCACGCAGGACATGACTGTAAAGCTGCCATTGTCTCTGTTGCGACTGATCAGTGCATATTCTGCAGGCTATGGACGTAAGTACTACGTATAGGCCGTGACATTAATGATAGAGGACGCAAAGGGCTTAATGGAACACGACCCTCAAACGAACGAACGAACGGACGAAAGACTGTCCCGAATATTATATCAACGACCGCATTAGACGCAATTCCCGACTGAGGGAACCATTGGAGAAAGACAACGGATGACTTGAGTACAGAAGAGCGGAAGAGGGGAAGAGAGACATACAAACAGACAGAGACAGAGACACAGATAGAGAGAGAGAGGGAGGGAGAGAGATAGGGAGACAGACAGACAGATACAGACAGAGACAAAGATAGAGAGAGAGAGGGAGAGAGACATAGAGAGCAAGAGAAGGAGAGAGGGAGTGAGAGGGAGGGAGACATACAGACAGATAGATAGACCGACAGATACAGATACATATACAGATACAGAGAAGGAGAGACAGACAGAAAGAGACAAAGGAAGAGAGACAGAGAAGGAGAAGGAGAAGGTGAGAGAGAGGGAGAGGGAAGAGCGAGAAACTGATCTTCTTGTATTTGGCGGATCGTATCGTATCGACTGGACAACAGAAGGACGCAGGAGAGGAAGTAGATTCTATTAAACTGCTGTTGTTGGCTGGTGATGTGGACGGAATAAGACTGATTTAAATAGGGAGTCATATCCGATCCACACATGAATCGGAAATTGACAGGACGAGTTCCTACCTCTGTCTGGCTTCGCTCCATCTCTTTTGTCTGTGATTATACTTTGCCTGGGCTGTTTCTTATTCATACGGAAGGAGGAAAGGAAGAAATGATAGAATTATATTAATTCCAATGTTTAACGACATCGTTTGGCGACATAGGCTGTTGACGTATTTTAGGCTTTTTAATCTCTTTAGTTCATTTTTCTGCAGCGTTTGTTATTCGTTTCCTTGTTTTTTAATTGTAAATGATTCCGCTGATATTCTGATTCGTTTTCGAATCGAATATCGAAGGAAGGAAGGAAAGCAGGAGAAGAGTAAGGGAGGAAGTAAGGGAGAAAAGATAGATAGATAGACAGACAAACATACAGACAGAAAGGCAGTGATTGTCCATGTGCCTGTCTGAATCGATCTGTCTCTGTCTCTTTGTCTCTACCCTCTCTCTCTCAATATATCTATCTATCTATCTATCTATCTGTCTGTCTGTCTGTCTGTCTGTCTGTCTGTCTGTCTGTCTGTCTGTCCGTCCGTCCGTCCGTCCGTCCGTCCGTCCGTCCGTCCGTCCGTCCATCCGTCCATTTCTTTCTCATAAACACACACTTCTTCTCCATCGTCTCTTAATCTTTCACCTGATATCTGATTTCAACCGTCCATTGCGTCTCTGTCCGCCCAAACGATCGTCCTTGGAAGACATAATAGACTCCTCTTATGGTGCTTAACCCTGATTGACCGACTGACATCCATCGCTCCATCTGGTCCCCTCTATCGGTCCCCATGGTCCCCTTCACTTTCCCTAAGTCAATTAGTTCCAGACGTATTGTTTGCTTGCTGCTATCCGTCCATCAATACGGAATAACGCGACGTCGCCGAAATAGCACGCACTGTCTGTATTGGCGCGCATATACACTCACCATGACAATGTTTATATTACCCAACCCAATCCATTCAACCCACCCAAACCCATACCATTCGATTCTACCCCATTCTGCGCTACCCTGCTCTACTTTTCTCAACCCCACCCTACCCTGTTCTATCTAATCTACCTCCATCATCGTCGTCGTCATCATCATCATTATCGTCATCATCATTGTCACCATCGTCGTCATCATCATCATCATCATTATCGTCGTCATCGTCGTCATCCCAGACATCGTCATCGCAATATACATCAGCAGCACCAACATAATCATCATCATCATTATCATCGCTATAATATCATCATCGTCATCGCAATAAATGCCGTCATCATCATGGTAATGAATATCATCTTCGTCATCGTCGTCAGTTGTTCCTGATGCCAGCCACCTTCAGTCATGGTTACGAATTATTTACCTTAATTCTAACGACGGTCAGTTGTCATTCGTCGGTGCTGTTCTCATTCTTAATCGAAGCTTTGTTATAAAATCGCTGGATCCGTGTAATGGATATCCAACGTAATCGCGTTCTTCCCTTTTTCCTCTCTTTACGTGGAATCATTCCATGTAATGCATTGTGTGGGATTCGGTTGGCTGGTATTCTTTCCACATGATCAAAACATCTTCGCTGCGTTTATTTGTTCCTCGGAGTCGTCTTCATTACCAAGAAAGTCGTATCTCGTCCTCTGCATTTTATGGTCAACAACTTCCCGTAATTTTCCACTTGGAGATTATTTTTCCGTCTTGATTTCTCGTTGTCTGAGTGGCATAAGAAATGGGTCGGATAATCGTCCCAAAAGTACCCTCTGATTTCATTCTATTTATCTCTATTCCTCCTATTAGAGTAATTCTTCTAAAAGCTTTGATGTGCGTCTAATTCTGTCCATGCTCTCTCGCGCTATTGCTAGGGTCATTAAACACGTGGGGCAAAATGAGTTTAACGGTGACGGTATGTTTGTAAAAAAAGGTCGTTATTCATGACTTGAAATCATGCTTTTCTTATCTAAAATCCAACAAAACAAAAACGAAAATAGCAGAAAGACGATGATGTTGCCGTTTGTAATGTAACAAGATAACTTGCGTGTCTTGCATCAAAATAATCACTTCGTATTTACTAAGATAGACTCAATTATACCATTAACATTGACCACAAAACAGCTGTGTAATGTCGAGCATTGTTTGGTGGTGAAAGTGGTTGTGGTGGTGGTAGATGCAGTTTAACAGCACTTTGTGATAATAAAGACCATCAGCGTCGCCCTCCTTCTGTATCCAGGTTGGGACTGGCACCGGCAGTGTGCACTCGGTGGTTAAGTTGAAGCAGTGTATCAGAGTCGACATTTAGAACATGTTGATGTCTGAAATTGTAGATTTATAGACCTTCATTGAATGTTTCAAGTATAAAGTCCAAACGTGCTTCATATTGCACTCAGCTAAGATTATTTCCCGAAAAGTGGGTCCGGCAATTCACGGCATTTCGAGAAATGCACGGAAAATGCCGAAGATCTCGAAACATGTAACTTTTGGTGACCCGTCAGAAGACCTTTGACAAAAGAGCGCTGACAAAAGAGAACCCGATACAAGTTGGCCGACAAAAGACCGCCCAGACAAAAGAGCCCATCTGTATTGATGAAATTGATCCTTCGTAATATGGAAGTTTGGTTGATGCAAAGATTCATGCTTAAGTGGAGGCTGGATTGATGAAAAGGATTCTGCTTAAACAGAAACCGTATTGGCAAAATTATCAGCATTAATTATTGAGCAAAATTAGAAAAATGCTGTAACGGAAGCTGGTGCGATGAGAAGATTCACGCATAAGCTAGTTGAAGCTGGACTGATGAAAAGTATCATGCTTCAGTGGAAGCGGGGATGGTGAAAACTTTTCTGTTTAACCATAAGCTGGACTGATGAAAATAATATTGTCTAACTAGAAGCCTGATTGAGGAAAAGAATGCCGTTTACATGGAAGCGGGATTGATGAAACGAGCCCTGTTTAACTAGAAGCTGAACTGTACGATTCGTTTCATCACTCCAGTTTCATTATTTTAAGCATGATTCTTTTCATATCAACTCTTCTAACGGAATTCTTTTCATCGATCCAGCTTTTAGTTTAACGACATTCCTTTAGTCTCCCCAGCTTCAAATTAAACCAGATTAATTCAATTACGAATCCAGCTTCCATTATGCTAGAATTCTTTTCATCAGTCCAGCTTCTATTTCAAATGACTGAGCGCCATTATATCGGGCGCTCTTTTGTCGGGGTGCCGTAACTTTTAATTGGCTTTAGTCACTATACCATCATCGGTTATTAGGTTAAGCTTTGCCCTATTCATTGAGTGTCTAAGAGAAAAGACAGAACATATATGTAAGACAATCACAAAGCTGAGACAATAACCGATTCTGACAATGTTCAACGAATCTCATACGCTGAATGCAATGACGCCAGATACAATTTACTAACTGATCTCAAAAACGCACTTTCGCCTCATTGGACTCCGATCTCAAGGGAAATTGTATCTCCAAACAAATGTTTCCTTCTCCATTTCCTTCCCTTCTCTTCGTCCTTCTCCCCCTTCTCCTTCTCCACTTGCTTCTGTCCTTCTCCTTTCACCCTCTTTCTCCTGTTCCTTCTCCTTCTCCTGTTTCTCCTTCTCCTTCTGCTATCTTACTCCCTGTCACCTCTTGTATAGTCTCAAAACTGTATTCAAATACTGCCACTAATAAATAAACTAAACTCCGGTAGTATGCGCGGCAATAAATTTTGACACCGTTCAAAGTTATCAAATATTTCCTCTTTTTTCTAAGATAAGATTACCACGTATTAAATTTTCAACTAAGTAGCAAACACGTGTATTGAGCAATCATATAGAAAAGGTGACTGGGTAAGTATATGCAACTGGGGCTTTTCTTTGTTAATGCTACACAGTTCTTGTCGCGACATGATTTGCAGCTCTACTGCTTGCTTAGTTCAATATAATAAACCCCAAATTCAATTCTCCTTTTTCGTCTTCTTCCTCCTCATCCTTACTCCTCTTCCATAATGTCTTCTTCTTTCTCTGACTACTGCTCCTCTTCTTCCTTCTCACAACCGTCTTTCTCCTCTTCAGCCTTTATATACTTTTTCTTTTCAATCTGCCTGCCTCTCCTCTTCCTCCTCACATCCTTCTTTCTCCTCTTCATCCTCTTCATCCAATTTCTCTCTTCCTCTTCTTCCTCCTCTTCTCTCTCTTCCCATTATTTTCCATCTTCCTTCGCGTCCTCCTTTTCCTTACATTCCTCCTCTTCCACTGGCCCTCCTCTTCTCCCTCTTTCTCCTCTTCCCCTCTTTTCTCTCTTCCTCCTCTTCCAATCGACCTGCATGTATAAATAACCACAAGAGGAGAGCATCACACGAGGTTACTGATGACCGATATGGGTCTCACTGCCGGTGTGCTGAATATATATATATATCCTCTGTCTCTCTCTGTCTCTCTGTCTCTCTCCTCTCTCTCTTCCTCTGTCTCTCTGTCTCTGTATCTGTCTCTCTCTCTGTCTCTCGCTCCTCTCTCTCTCCCTCTGTCTCTCTCTCTGTCTCTGTCTCTCTGTCTCTCTCTCTCTCTCTCTCTGTCTCTCTCTCCTCTCTCTCTCTCTGTCTTTCTGTCTCTCTGTCTCTCTGTCTCTCCTCTCTCTTGCTGTCTCTCTCTCTGTTTCTCTGTCTGTCTGTCTGTCTCTCTCTCTGTCGAAAATCATAATATCGCAGCGATTTCCAGAATGCGTACTACCATCAGACGTTAACGCCTCAGAAACTGGTTGTAACGATACCTTCGGGAATAACACAGCAACAGCTTTCTATTAATTCGAGCTACACTGAATTTTTTATACATAATTAAGAATACCATAACAAGTCTCTGGTGAATATGAAATTGATACCTGTAAGTATATAGGCCAGGTAAGGTAGGATTTAAAAGGCTCTGTTACTATAATACTGCGAAGACGTTGAAAATGACGAGTTCTCTGGCTCTTACGTCACCCAGGAATGGGTGAACGTTGCCTTTCTCATAGACAGTTATGGGTAAGCAACTTGTCCTAGGTCGCTACGCAGAGGCTTGAGACAGATTCGAGCCTACGACTCTCCGCTTACAAGGTACTGAACAGGACGCTCTCGTTCACCCAATGTACAGAACTATCGACATAATGACAGCACGGTAAGAACAGTTTAGTAGAAACGCACCATTTATGTGCTTTATCACCGTCCGCGGCGAATATATTTCAGCAAATCAGAGGCCACGTGTGTTCTTCTACTACAACGTGGTAGACATTCTTCCTGGCCACATTACACTGTGTTCAGCTAGGGATGGTTCTTATTAGGCGGAAGAAAGATGAAAGGACGGAAGCCTGGTGGCCGGTTCCATCGATCATCTTTTACTACCATTTCCATCGACGAAGATAAACGAAACACGAACAATGACGACGGTTGACGACAACGGTGATGAAGATGTGCTCGGTCAAGACGAAGATTCTGATTATAATGATGAAGATGTGTTCGGTTATTACGACGGTGCTGATTGTAGTGATGAAGATGTGTTCGGTTATGACGAAGATACTGATCATAATGATGAAGATGTGTATTCTTCTTCGACCCCTACTTCTTTCTCTCCATCTCTTCCCTCTTCTTCCTTCTCATTCGTCTTCCTCCTTCCCTTCTTCTTCATCAGTTTCTGCTTGTAGTCAATCCTCCTCTTCCGCCTCTTCTTCTTGTTCTTTCCTAACTCCTCGTTCTTCTAGCTCCTCCTCCTCCTCTTCCCATATCTTCCTCTTTGTACCCTCTTTCTATTTAGTGACATCATCCAACACGCGTTCCAATGAATCCAAGACATTAATCATACAGTGCTGTGGAAGCGCATCTTGCGCAGCTCGCTCTGGTCTCCGGAGAGAACTGCAGCCGATCCAGTAGCAAAGAAAGGTTTCCCGTCAGTAAAATATGACAAATTCTCAGTCGTTAAATGCAGGATCTCTGGTCTAGTACTTATTCTAAGCATTGAACGAGAACAAGTTGATCCTGGCGATTTTCAGGATCTGGGACATAAAGAGCGAATGAAGCCTTAGACGACAATTATTGAGAAACTGCCTGAAACATACTTGGCTCATGACAGGACACAGAAATGTATAAATTCTGATTTACACATAAATGTGCGAATTCTGATTTACACAGAAATGCGTAAATTCCGATTTACCCAGAAGTGTAAAAATTATGATTTGCACAGAAATGTACAAATTCTGATTTAACCATAAGTGTCTAATTTCTGATTTACATAGAAATGTAAATAATTCTTACGTACACAGAAATGTACAGATCTGATTTACACGGAGATGTACGAATTCTGCTTTGCACAGAAACATATAAAATTTTAAGTTACACGTAGATGTGCCAATTTAGATTTACATAGATTACATCTTCGATTTGTAAAGTTGAACCTGAACGCAGCAGTCAATAGCTGAAAGTTCAGTGTATCACCATTACAATAATAATTATATTTGTTTGTGACACCCGTTACAGCTTTCATTGGTAGGCAAGTTAATAGTGGCGTAGACGTGACACTCATCTCGTTGCTATGATCACCTGTTAAGGCGCGTCAGCCGTGATCGTTCGAAGCGCACCCTTGTGACCTGTTGACGAACCAACGAGCGTGAAAACTATCTTACAGTTGATGAAGGCATCATGAGGTTGCTGTAAGACCATCTCATGACCTGAATGTCGCGCTACAGACGCTAATAACTACGACGAGTTTGCGAACAGCGATATGTAAATAATCACCAACGGATGAGAAAAAGTGATGACGTACTAAAACTGTCTGGTGAATAACAAACGATAAGGTCTGCACTCTGTAAGGGTAACCTTAAAGTAGAAGTGTGCTTAACTCTATAATTAGCCTGATTTGAGGTAGCTGTGGTTGAGGTAGTAGTAGTAGTGGATGCAGTGGAAGCAGCAGTAGGGGAGGTAGCAGTGGTGGTAGTCATGGAAGTGTAGTGGAAGTAGTAATAGTAGTTGTATTAGTGGTTGTAGTATTCAACGCGACATCTTACGCTATCCACAATTAGGATGGCACACACCCATTACTCGTACTCTGTGGCAGTGTCAGTCCCAAACCTGGATAAAGGAGGAGGGAGACGCTAGTGAACGTTGTTATGACACACTGTCGTTAGCAGCACCTACCACGACCCCATCTGACCCATCCGATCCTCAATTGATCCTGATCTGATCCTCCTCTGATCCTCATCTGATCCTCCTCTGATCCTCCTCTGATCCTCATCTGATCCTCATCTGATCCTCCTCTGATGCTTATCTGATCCTCATCTGATCCTCCTCTGATCCTATGCTTAATATTGCTTGGTGCCATATAAGTAATATTCCCTGTTCGATGATACACGATGGTCTCCTCCTCTTCCTCTTTACAGATACATGGCCATCATTCATCCTCTGAAGCCACGCCTCCAAGCGATGACCGTCCTCTACGTCATTGGGGCCATCTGGATCGCCTCCATCATCATCTCGCTGCCGAATCTCGTCTACGCAGACACGCATACCTGGTTCGTGCGAAACCAAGGAACCAGAACCATTTGCTACATCGACTGGCCAGACGGACACAACAGCAAAACGGATTTTGCGTGAGTAGCTGTACAACATGGGAGGTTGTCCGGTCTAAAAGGGCGCTATAAAATGGTCGATTATATACATACATAGTACTACATACATAGTATTACATATATGCATACATCCATATATACATACATACAATGCACATACATACATACATACATACATATATACATACATACATACATACATACATACATACATACATACTTACATACTTACATACTTACATACTTACATACTTACATACTTACATACTTACATACTTACATACTTACATACTTACATACATACATACATACATACATACATACATACATACATACATACATACTTACTTACTTACTTACTTACTTACTTACTTACTTACTTACTTACTTACTTACTTACTTACTTAATTACTTACATACATGCATACATACTTACTTACTTACTTACTTACTTACTTACTTACTTACTTACTTACTTACTTACTTACCTACAAAAAACGCAGTAACTTACATACATACATGCACACACGCAAACATACATACGTACATGCATTTCATACATACATAAATACATATATACAAAGTGCCAACATCACAAGTGCACAAGCATTCGAGAGGACCCACTTGAGCTTGATATATTTATTACTATATATAGACATTGATCCATTGCCCATGGGGACGATAGCTGTTGAATTTCCAATGAACCAATGCAATCGCGAGCTCTGTAGTAAAGAAATCAATTCAATGTAATGTGGCCAAGATGTTAATAAAATAATTATCAACTTTTGCAGTTTACTCGAATGGACAATTTTAGGGCACCGCTGTATAGAAAACAAACTGTAACAAATGCTGACAGTTTAATATGCAGGCACCTTTTTATTTAGCTTATAAATAGATGATTATATTTAATTGCCGCTAATACTTGGAGATATTTATTATAATAAGACATATATTGAATAACTTAAAGTATTTACGGCAATTAAAATAAATTAATATTGCGAACACACATATTACGTGTGTGTTCGAAATATTAATTTATGTCTTTTTTCAAACTTCAAATAGCGCCTTTTGAGCTGCAAATCAATCCTAGGGGATCTCAGTGCAATGAGCCCCGACGGAGAAGATACTATTTCAGGCAAAGGATGCATGAAGGCTGATCACCAGTTATGGGATCGTATACATCGGCAAGAGGAAGAAAGGTCATTCCAAAGCGATAGGCTAATAGAGGCGAAAGCACTGTCTCAGGCCATGTATTTAACAGTTTATACGCGTAGGATACATTGGTATGTATGCAGTGTTTCCGTTAGCGCTCAAATGACCGTTTTTACGTCCGTAACAAATGTCCCAAACGTCCAAGGTTTTCAGACTATGGTCCGATGTGAATTCCGCCAGAGATGAGTTACGGCCAAAATTCTAGGACAGAACAGAAAGTGCGTCCTCTCTTTTACTCTAGCGGAGCACTGCCTATATATGTTACGATTCCTGGAAGAGCAAAGTATTAGGCCTATATATCAAATGTTAAGAGCCATTTTAATAATTCCCTATGATGTTTGTCTGTACCATTATCTGTCCATCCAGCCAGCACTGATGCCAACAACGAGTCATAAGAGATATATTTGAATACTTACTATGGTATTACATGTTTTATGCCTAGTGGACATAGCTTAGGAATCTTTCATATGCATTTCAGATGGGCGAAGCATGAATATTTTTATTTTTATTATACCTGCTGTTCCTGTTTTTATGGTTACTGTTACTGCTGTTGTTATTGTTGTTATTTTTTTTACCCGAGGTAGTCCTGATCCCTCAGGTGATAAAAAAAACTGTCCGTAGACAGAAAAATATGATTATCATTTTTCCCCGAGGTAAGCCTACATAGGATCACTCTGGAGAAAAAAATTAGGGGTCGTTGTTCGGTAATGCCTGGCCTTCGCAAATGGTTTGGTTGACGGAGAAAGTGCTACAAAACCTGACGGCATTGAAACGCTGTACAATCAGAGATAAGCGCTGAATTATTATTATTATTATTATTATTATTATTATTATTATTATTATTTTCAGCCAAGAGTTGAAAAGCCCATTGTATTCAACCTTATCGTTGCAATGCTTTCCACACGTGATTATTATTATTATTATTGTTATTATTATTATTATTATTATTATTATTATTATTATTATTATTATTATTAGAAAGAAGCAAGTTCTAAGTTGAGGAAGAAAGGACATAAACGACTGTGCAGGACGGACTGAGAGAGAGAGGCAGACAGACAGACAGAGAAACACACAGAGACAGAGACAGACAGACAGACAGACAAAGAGTTTGACAAATATAGGGAATGTGCACAATTATATCCTTCACGCAAGAAGAGCAGACGTGAGCGAGCGAATGGCCAGACTCTCTTTCTGTAGTCTGTCTTTCCAATGACATCTTACGTTAAGTGTACTCGTGGTTCCATCCATGGAATGAAAGCAGCGCATCATAATCGCCTTCCGAGTCACTTTATGCGTCATCGGGAGACTTCCACGTCAACCACTAGAGTACTAGACGACTATTAATAGCACACTGCGTCTAACCATAAATTTCAGCAAATCTGAACTAGTTGCCATCTGTCATCTTTGATCCATTGGTTGGATGGGCGTCATAGCAGGAGCCTCGTACTGGTGACTCCTCTAAGTTACTGCTATACATGATGAGCACTTGTAAAGCACAGTGGTGTCTCTTCTAAGGTCACTTTTTGCCAAGGCATGAGATTTCCGTTCTTAATCGACATTTAACATCATCGATTATGTTATCTTGGTGATTGTCCTTAGCGTTGAATAAAACTCCAAATATATTTACAGCTTAAACTTATCAAACGATCTGCCGCTCAGTTTTTTCGTTTTGTGGAACCTTCATTTGATTTGATCGATTCTCTCTTTATGCTTTGGACGAAGACAAACAATTTGTCAGACTTTATTAGACCGCACGCAGGAGTATACATCTCTCCAAAATTATTAGATTATTGAGCAGAGTTTGCCTTGATGGTATCCGTCTAATTTGGATGCAATCCAGGCCACTGTTTGGTCGCTGGACTCTATACGGACTCCTCCTGCCTCTCGGCATTTATCAAGGAGATGACGACGCGGCCGCCTTTGCCTCTGCCTAAGCGACGCGTACAGATTGCATTGCATTGTATTGTATTTACGGATTTATGAAGCGCCTCTCACAGTGCAGCCTTATCAGAATAATATCTCCGTTGTATTGGTACCACACATACACAAACCGACACACACAAACACACATACATTTATTTGTGTACACATACGCACACACAGGCGCGCACACAGGCAAACCTATCCACATACACACACGCACGCATACACGCACACGCACATACCCATTCAAATCGCACAGTAAAGACAATGGCAGCCAGCAATGTTTTCTTAAATTTGTATAAGATAGTGTGCTCACGAAATGTTTTGTGTACAATATTTTATAAAATGGTTCACACTTTTGTGCCCAAGTCCAAGCTGAATGCGACGATAGTTATATTATAAGACTATATTTATCTAAACGTCAATGGTGATAAGTTCTGATAATCTCAGAAAAGTCCGTTGTCTAAAGATAAATAAGTGGACGTATCAGCCAAGGAACCACAAATTTTGCAGTAAGGTAGGCCGACTGCTGGGAGACTCGATTTACGTATAGTTTCATAAAAAGAAATCGTGACTCGCTATTTTTGCACAAAAACAATAAAATATTTTTGAGCGTTCACTGAATTCTTGTGCACGTTGGCTACACGGCCCGCGCGTACATGCGCACATGTTAGAGGGAAAATTGGTTGCCATGCGGCTCACGAAAATGTCATTTACGAGCAGAATGGTTATTCCTATAAAGCACCCTGCTCCTATGAATCGTGCTTTCTGAATTCGGTTTAATTAATTAATTGACATGAAGCCAGCGTCAAATTATAATGTCTTGCGCCGGATGATGCCGGCGCTATAGCAGCCAAAACATGACACACACACATCGCAGGTTCACGGGAATGCATGCAATATTTTTGGCAAGCGATATCTCTTCGAGGAAGCACATTCTTCCAATACGAATGAACCATGAAATATCGGCCATTAGAACCAAACATGGAACGTTAAACCGGAAGTCATTAAATATGCTGGACCGATCCCAGATGGCATTGTTGGCTCAATGAAAGCGCAGACGCGGCTTAGAAATAATTCAATTTATATGAAATCGTTGCCGCATACTTTACTTGTACATTTACAATACGGTATTTGATTCTCTGGGCTGACGGCATTACTGTTTGGTTTTGGTACGTCATCGATTAATGCCTTCTGCGTCATAAACTGGCACTACAGAAGTTACTAATTTCAATTACAATACAGGGACATCTAACGTGTAACTTATTTTAGGGATACGTCCGTTTTTGACGATTTCTAGCTTACCTGTCCGATTACTAATGACGATTACGTGAGTTTCTGTAAGAGTTTGATACAATAAAATTGTACCCTATAAGCAGTCTAAGCTCTAATTAGATTGTTTTAGACTGACGGAAGACCTTTTGTAATAATTGTGATATTATTGTGAATGTAATAGAGTATACATAATAATTATAGCGCTACTCAGCGATTCAAAAGCTCTCCCGAACCAAGTGATACCATAATCAGAAGTCGATTGATTTTGTTCACTCATTCTTTTGTTCACAATCTATTGTTTACACTATTTTGTTTGCAATCTATTGTTAGCACTCGTTTGTTCACACCCTTTTACTTACATTCTTTTCTTTCCGCTTTATTGTTGAGTTTTGTATGACAATATCTCACCGAGCTTAGAGATATGAGACGGTTGCAGGAAAAGCCGAATGAAAAATGCTTTCGCTGGTGCGTTACTGTTCCTCAGTTGCTTTCATGTTTTGTCAGAGTGGATTGTCTTGTCTGACCTCAAGCAAAGAAAGATTTCGTCCAATGTTATTTTATTGCTGTCAAAGAATTCTCTTGAAATATAAGAGCACAGCTATGACGAAAATCTATAGAAGATTCATGAGCAGAAATCTCGTAGTGAAGATATTTACGACCTGCAGACGGTGATCGATACGAGATTGTGGCGCTTGCTTGTATGAGTATACATGCTGTTGCCAAGGGTGGTGGTGGTTGTTGCAGTTTAACGACATTGTGTGATTACAAAGATCATTAGCGTTGCCCTTCTCTTTTATCCTGGCTTGGAACTGGCACAGCCTGAGTTCTTGCAGCGGTGGAATTTGTCGCCAAGGGCCTACTCAAGCTCTTTTTTTTAATGTTCTGTTTAGCCGTGCTGGAGTCGGAGACGCTCCTGAGTAGTAGCCTTGAAGCGGCGCTATCTAAATTTTTGTAATGAACGAATGAGTGAATAAACTGAAATTTGATATTGCCCTTCTTAGAAAGTTTTTTCTCAGAAGTCCACACACGCCTCGACTGGGCAACTGCAGTTGCAATGCAGAGCAATAATTATTGTGCGCGAAGGACCTGTCTCAAAGTTCCTACACAGTAACTCCTCTGATGAGGGTCGAACCCGCTCACTCAGCGTTACGGGTCGACCACTCTAACCAATTGGCCACCATGGCACACAGGTATGCATGTATCTGAGTAATTATATTTCGCCCATTGAGTAACGGAACGAAATGGTTAAGTTGGAATCCTTGAATAAGTATATATATATATGTCATATAATATAGGTTATATATGTATATATGTATTTATATATATACATAACATATATATATGCGTTATATAGTGCAAGTATGGCCTGTGGAGTCTTTTGCAAGCGCCTCGAGTTTGCTGCTGATTAGGCTTCGTAGAGAACTGCCGAGTTAAGAAACGGCAGTCTACTTTTGCTTAGAACTTTTATCACGAAGATCGTAACCAAAACCTGGCTCTAATTTAAATCTATTGACTTCAATTATTAGCAAAACATCAGTCGGTTTATATTACATCGTGGTCGAGAAAGATAATGCACTTGATAAGATAATGCACTTGGGGAATCGAATGAACAATTGAACAATTGGCGAGGAACACCGGGAACTAAGACTGCAGAGGAACAAAGAGTTGATAGGATAGAGTTGAGTCTTAAGTTCGTGATTTTAAAGACAACAACGGAATTACAAAACACACAGAGAGGGACAGACAGCTTCAAAACTGTGAACTTTGACGTGAACGCCTTGCATCCTAACAGAGTTCCTCCGCAGCAAAGAATCAACTTATCAACTTATCCGTGAATTGAGCATAGACGACTTGCACGCATTCGTAGCACGGTCTATCTCGAATCCAACGCTATATCGACGTCTTTCGATTCTCCTTTTAGCAACGGCGTCGTGACTTCGCCGACGTGCTATGGGATTCCGGACGTGAGCAGAAAGCGAGAAGCGACGTCTACGTATAAGTAATTGCTTTAAGACCTGAGGAAACCCGGGCGTAATTGGTCGTACTCGCTCAACAGGGACCAGTCGTCGATATGCTTCGCTCGGGCGTCGGAAGCGGATCGAAGAACAAGAGGAACGCCTGAAAGTCAAATAAATTACCGTTAGGTTTTACATCTGCCGTCGGTTGACGGGTTTCGGAGAGGGAGGCCAAGATGAGGGATTGCCTATGGGAGACGGGCGGCTGAATTAGTCCTGGCCACGTAACCCATGCGACGAAGAGGAAGAGGAAGAAAGACGGTGACGGAAGCAGGTGGGTCGATACCCACAGAGTTATATATATGCGACATCCGGCTCGGTCTTTTCCGAACATGCCTTCGGGAGTGGTCGGTAATTCCCGGCGGACGCTCAATGTATGCAGATAGAATCTCTCAAGTAGGCGAGTCTTTGCCACTCAGACGCAACTTATTAGTTTATTATTATTCGTATGTTCACTGTGTGACGCTCTCTAACGATAAAGCGTCAAGTGATGGTTCTGAGCGAAGGACTCTCTCAAGGACCCTACGCTTGCAGAGGAGAGAATTCGAACCTATATCCCGCATTGTACCCAAGGCACGGTGGCTGATTGGTTAGAGCGGTCTGCCTGTAACGCGGGAAGTACGGGTTCGATCCTATCGTCCGAGGAGTCACTGTGCGGGGACCTTGAGCAAGCAACTACAACCACGGTGTGATTGCAACTGCTATAGCGTCGTCGAGGCGTGTGTGTACTTCTGAACTTAGTGAAAGAAAGATATTATCAAATTATAGTTTTATTGTAAATATATCCAGCATTAGCATCTGTTTCCTGTGCACTTCCGACAACTACTGACCTGTCGGCTACCGAACCAATGCTCGCAAATTCCTAGTTAAAGGAACCGGTCCAAATGCATGGACAAAACCCCATTATGATATACGGGTTTGAAATAGTTATTAAATATTGTGATACAAAAGTTTGTTTACCGTTTTCAAAATGCGTTTTCTCAGGAAGGGTCTCATTTTTTTTCTGATATGTTGTCAATGCATACTCAAGTCAAATGAAAGACATTGGTACAAATTTGGCTTTGATCCAGTTTGTGGTTTCCATTATATATTTAAAAACTGAAGGGGACCAGTTTCCCGGGAAAGAAACGTCATGCGACACAATTTGTTCATCATAATAACACTTTAGGCAAAATATTGGGCCCAGTAGACCGTAATACAATAATTATTATTGTCACCTATAGGTCTTACAGATGCAGACTATTAGCCTCTAGTTTTTTCGTTAAATCAGCAGAGACTCTGTACGGCATGGACTGAATCAGCGACTGAAGTCTCCCAACTTCTATCGTTCTCCACGCACGTTGAAGGCGACGTTTGAGCTGCTCAACGTTCCTTGACTCTGGATCTTTATAAACTCTGAAAGACAAAATACTCTACAAATTCTCAGGAGGACAGAGATCAGAGAGTCTCGGTGGATAATCCATCGGCTTTATGCGTGAAGGGAGTTTGTAGTCTAGCCACTTCATCGTCACAGGCTCACAGCTTATGTATGATAGCGTGCACCTTCCTGCTAAAATACTTCCAGCAAATAACTTTCGTTGCATAACAGTGCCGCTGTCTCTCGAACGCAGGCTTCGCGTATTGCTCGATAATGTTTGTATTTGGTGTTGCGAGTTCAATCAGGTACCATTGGCACAAAATGAACGTTTGTGCGACCCCTGGCCGTCATCCCACCCCACATCATCACCGTCGGGCTAAACTTCATCTGTGGATCAGGTGGAACACTCTCCTCCTGTGAACCCCAAACAGTAGCGTTTTGTGCATTCGGTACATAAAACACCTTGAACGGCGACTCATCGATAATCACAACATTAGAGCAATCGTCCACAGTTCAGTGTCGATGCTCCTATTTTTACTCAATTAAGCGGCGTGAATATTGGTGACGTCACATACAGGCACAAGCCAGATGTGCATCTCGCGCGCCGCAGTGTTCACTGTGACGTCATTTAATATATGTTTGATTTCAAAATTTCAGGGTTATTTCATATGTGAGTCTGATATATGCTTGAAAAATATTTAAGAGAACGAAAGCATTTTGACCGAGATATTTAAGTTTTAAAATGGTGAACGAACTTTTGTGTCACCCTATATTTTAAACAAAAACAGTTGAAAAATCGTCTGTTAACAATTGCACGTTAAATGACATGAGTGCACTGATTGTTTCCTATTTAATTGTATTGTTTAGTTAACTTTACGGTTTTCAATTTTAATCGTCTTCATGTATACCGCTGCTTGTGCATTCCAAGAAAAGGGTCTTCTTTTCTTCACTACAATGCTCCTATTCCAATTAATTAATCAGTTTATGTATTTCTCTCAAAATGTTCTTATGTTAGGATCCACACTGAATTGAATTGAGTACATACAAGTATAACATGTATGTAGATACATAAATGAATACTGCTTTTAAGAGCCCATGCATATGCACTTGAATATAAAGTCGTACGTCGTATATCTGTGTTAATGTGTATGTTGTCGTTTATATATATATATAAATATGTGCCTATAATATACATATACATATATATATATATGAAGATATGCATCTATGCAGACGATGATGTGTTCTTCCGATATGTTGAGTCTAATCAATCAAAGGGAACGACTTTTCCTACGGCAGTCGTCTCTGACGTCCGCGTCCGGTCTTTGCCGCAATCATGTTTGTAAAAGAACTGGCATGGTTGTTGGTGTTGTCGTTGTCTACAGATACAACGTCTTTCTGATCGCAGCCAACTACTTCGTCCCTCTGACTGCCCTAGCCGTCACTTACACGATCGTTGGCAGGCAACTGTGGGGCAGCGAAGCGATCGGGGAACTGACGGCCAGCCAAACGGAGACCATCAGATCCAAGCGCAAGGTATAATGCACAGAAAGACACGTATGTATGTACATGTGTGTTTGGGTGTGTATGTATGCGTGTGTAATGTTATGTAAACCTTCCGAAAATTTATCTGCGCCAACAGAAGACCTGCTTATTCGCCATAGCTATGTATACCAAATCAAGTCCGCACTAGCCAAGTCTCTCGTTTCGTTTCGGTGCCAGGACGAAATCTGTGGTTAACCGAGCATGCAATAATAATAATAATGATAACAATGATAACGATAATAATAATGATGATAATAATAATAATAATAATAATAATAATAATAATAATAATAATAATAATAATAATAACATCTATCAGAGCTGGCGAAGCAGCCGAACGCGCAGCTAAGACGAAGAGGGCCAAGTATTCCACCATAACCAACACCCACGACTTCGTAGCCCTCTCCTTGGAATCCGGCGGCGCTTGGAGCAGTGAAGGACTGGAGTTCATCTCAGAGTTGGGTAGTCGAACGAGTGCTGCAACCCACGATCCAATGGAGACGTCATTTCTGTTCCAACGTATCTCAGTTGTTCTTCAGCGTGGGAACGCAGTCTGCCTCTTCGGGACATTGCCAACACTCCATTAGCTCATCATGGGCGATAACAGCATAATGTGAAACATATATGTATAATAATAATAATAATAATAATAACAATAACAATAATGACCAGAGTTCGACCGTACGTACGGAACGTACGCTATTTTTTCTGCTGAAATGCGTACCGTACGCGTACGCTGTTTTTTGGCTAAATTAATAAATAGCGTACGCTAATTTTTCTGCATTACGTGTTAGTAGAAATATTTTTTATTATGAATTAACAAAGAATAACAAAAATTAAAAATTATAGAATGGAAAACGTTTTAAAACAATTCAAACAATGACGAAATAAAATGTGATGTCACGAGAAGCAACTAATATTAAAGGCTGCTCATACGTACGGAATACGAACGTACCGTACGCGTACGCTATTATTTTTAGTAAATTACGTACCGTACGCGTACGCTATCTTCTGCCCTAACGTACGGTCGAACTTTGATAATAACAATAATAATAATTATAGCAATAATTTGGCTTCAGCCGCGGGCACTCTCCAGATCCAGTCCCTCATCTTAGAATCAGTAGCGGTGAAATCGGACTCAGCATGCGACTCGGCGATGTCTACCTGGCTTCAACTTACCGAAGCTTCTGCCCCGACGACGCCAGACCATAAACAAGCCCACTTTGACAGACCGCTGTTAAACGCGGCTCTGTCTGCACTAGAAGAAAAGCTACAAGATCCCTACGACCAGGCGAGACTAAGGGCCTTGCAGTCACCGCACGCCTCGGACTGGCTATACGCTTTCCCGCTCGTTTCTCGCGATCTCAAACTGGAGGACGATACCGTGAGGGTGGCGGTCGGCCTACGATTAGGGGTGGCCATCTGCGAGCCACACATTTGCGCATGCGGCGCCTTCGTCTCAGCCAGAGGCGCACATGGCCTGTCCTGTTCATTGGGTTTTGACCAT
This sequence comes from Bimastos eiseni, assembly GCA_959347315.1. Taxonomy (NCBI): domain Eukaryota; kingdom Metazoa; phylum Annelida; class Clitellata; order Crassiclitellata; family Lumbricidae; genus Bimastos; species Bimastos eiseni. The sequence continues at coordinate 4,798,033 of OY365811.1, forward strand.
CAAGCAAGACACTGTAATGTCAACGACTTTATCCATCGCAACCTCAACAGAGCCGGTATTCCAGCGGTCAAGGAACCGTCAGGTCTTTCTAGATTAGATCGAAAGAGACCGGACGGACAGACCCTGATACCGTGGAGTGGGGGCGGGCCTTACTTTGGGACGCGACTGTGGTGGACACAGTGGCCGCTTCTTATATCCCCGAGACAGCTTCCACAGCTGGAGGAGCAGCGGAGATAGCAGCCACAAGGAAACACACAAAAAATATTCTGAGCTAGAGAAGAAATACACTTTTGTTCCAATCGCTATAGAAACCTTCGGTCCCCTCAATAGTGAGGGCCTCGCCTTTCTGTCTGAGACTGGACGCCGACTTTCGACAACTGCCTTTGACACCCGAGAGACAAATTTCCTTTTCCAGAACTTGTCGGCATTGATCCAACGTTTCAATGCGGTGGCTTTTCAGGGCACTATGTCAAGATTACAATCCACTGACAAGCGGCGACCCAGATGGCCTGATGACAGATCCGTTGGCAATGCCAATGATGAATAACACTATATGTGACATAATAATAATAATAATAATAATAATAATAATAATACAAATAATAATAATAATAATAATAATAACAATAATAACAATAACAATAATAACAATAATAACAATAATAACAATAATATTAATAATAACAATAACAATAATAACAATAATAATAATAACAATAATAATAATAACAATAATAATAATAATAAAAATAATAATAATAATAATAATAACAATAATAACAATAACAATAATAACAATAATAATAATAATAACAATAATAATAATAATCATCATCATCATCATCATCATCATTGTCGTCATCGTCATCTATTGCTGTTGTTGTTGTTGTTCTACTGTTGTTGTGTTGTTTTAGGTGGTGAAGATGATGATTGTCGTCGTCGTCATATTCGCTATCTGTTGGCTTCCTCAACATCTCTACTTCATCATAGGAAATTATGTTAAGCTGCAGAGTTACCGTGGCGCCCAACACGCTTACCTCATCATCTACTGGATAGCGATGAGCAACTCGATGTACAACCCCATCATGTACTGTTGGATGAATGCCAGGTTAGGCACCATGTTACCATAGCCATGACCATGACCATGATTATAGCGATGACAATGACCGTGACCATAACCATGATCATGACCGACGACCGTGATTATACCATGACAGTGACGATCTGTCCATGATCGTGGCCATGACGATGGCTGTGACAGTGTCAATGACAGTGGGCGTGACCGTGACCGTGACATGGTAACATTGGCCATGACCATGATCAAGATCATTACCAAGAATGTTTTATTGACAACTAACGATCAGTTCTAATTGATTGGGCACAATAGTTTGAAGTTAGAAATAGGACTGGCAGTTGCAATAAGGGGAAAATCTTAAGGGACCAGTTTATGCGTCCAGTCCAGCGACTGTTTGCAAAGCAAAACAATAATTGAGAAGTTACGTTTAGCGAACAAGACGTACGAAGACATAATTCTTACTAACTACAATGCAATATAACTAGACTAGCAAGACTAAAACAAGTCCAGACTTGACCATGATTACAATTGTAATTTATCAGTTATATAGCGCCTTTTCGGAAATGTTTCCGACCTGACTGTACAATTCGACGATGAGCTAGTCTTCAAGCGCCAATGAAATACAGGCATAATAGTAGCAGATTGCACGTAGGAGCAATGGAGTCCGGTTCCAGAACGAACGGGAAGGGCATTTGAGTCCGGTTCCAGAATAAAGGGGAGGGACATTGGAGTCCGGTTCCAGAACGAAGGAAATTAGCATTGGAGTCCGGTTCCAGAACGAACGGGTAGGGCATTTGAGTCCGGTTCCTTTTTTTAACGAAGGACCGACCGATGCGTTGGTTCCATGTTGCATATGGTGGCACGATACGGTGGAACAAATCTCCGAGCATTCCTCAGCGCCCGCCAATAGCTGCATCAGAGAGACACTGTCGCTGTACAAAATCAGGTTCGCAATGACCAACGCATTCAAAGGTGCAATGTAACAACAGAGGGAGCAACACATAACATCCATGATCCAATCAATTCCAGGAGATCGGATGATAAACAGAGGCCGTTAAAATGCAGCAATTTTATTTAAACTTCATTAATATGAAAAAAATTTATATCATAGCCTAGGTATATGGCAGGTGATTGACAATTAGATCCACGATCAAGTACTATGCCCTACAGTTAACGCATTAAAAATTGTATATATATATGAGATTTTGGTAAAATATAACAAAATAGCGTATAATGCGGTGAAATAGAAAACCTTAGAAACATTGGTTATGGTAAGATCCAAGCTTGGAAATCTGAAGCCAGAAGACACCAGAAGCCGCAAAAGACGCCCAATTGTATGGAGAAAATGTTATACAGGAATAACATTGTTATGATAATATATGAAGCAATAATTATATTAGTTATTAAAAAGAGTTCTAGGCATTTTATGTGCCTGACTCCCCATTTCTCACATTTTACTGTTCATGTAACGGAGTGGAGGCGCTCTTATGCATGACTGCATAGGTCGCTAAATTGTATGGGGACCGCTCTCGATTATCGCCCTTCAAGCGGAAGTCGTTTCTAAACAGGTTCCGCAACGGGTTCAAGTACGTGTTCCGGTTCCTGCCGTGCATCACGTGGCAGTCGGACGACAGCCTCGGTCTCGGTCGGACGAAGATGATACGCATCAGCGCCACCAACGGAATGTACCGCATGCAGGAAGAGACCCTCAACCGGAAACAGCAACGGGCCGAGTCCGGGTCGAGTGGAAACATCGCCGCCGCCGGTCATCACGTTAAGCTGGAGTTGACGACGCAGATTGTGGATCTGGAGACGACCCCTCGGGCCACTCCTCACGCGGCGACCAAGCCCTACTCGATGACGACGAAGACGGGGGGACTCTGTCGGCTGAAACACACTTATAAACACACCGGGTTCTAGGACCGGCGAGGGCGCCAGTTACCGACGTGTGAGTCAAGTCCTACTTGATGACGACGAAGACTGGAGGACTCAGTCGGCTGAGACACGCCTATAAACAGACCGGGTTCTACGGCCTGCGAGGGCGTCGGTTGCCGACATGTGAGCGCGGAAGCATATCCGACAATGCACTGACCTACCCCTAGGTTGGAAGTACTTCGCTATCGCCCTCAGTCGCAGGTACAATGGCCGAAAAGGTGAAGCGTTGTCTTCTGGGAGAGTTTCAGTTTGACTAGAAACAGTGAAGGGAAAAGGCGTATGGGCTGAGGTGAAGTTAGGCCGTAACGGCATGTCCATTAACGATACGCGGGGCTCATAATATGTTCTCATATATTGGGCCTTTGTGGGCCGACTGTAGGGTCTGTGAGCGCATGCAGCAACTGGAATCATCAGCATAAATTGTAGATACAGACACGCTTTCTTCTATAGCGATTTGTGATCTCCCTGTGTATGCTAATCTTATTAATATTTCGGTGAATATACTGAGCGAGATTCTTCACCACTAAAAACGCCCTATTCAACTCGGTCATCCGCCGACTAGGACTGTTCTTGGTTGTCTTGCTTTCTCGGTGACTGGATTCAGGTTATGAAGCTCTTTCCCTGTGTCCATTTGGTCTGCTCAGTCTCTTGCTTTGTTTCGATCAGTTGGCATACCCTTTGTAGACTCTCTCTCTGTCTTTAGGGACAGACCTCTTGGAATTGACATGACTACGGTATGGATTTGATGCGCCATCGATTTACGCACTCAGCATTAGACACGGGCGCAATAAAAGTGCTGCTTAATAATAATATCTTAATCGGAGCCACGCTACTTAAGGTTTTAATGTCCATAAATCGTATTATACTGAGATTAGAACATCTACCACTTTTGCGTCGTAAGGCTCATCATTTCTTCCGCTGTAAATCGTAAAGGACTGAGGCGGAGTGATTCTTAATTAAGGCCACAGGAAACGGCAGCTTAGTCGGAATTGCTCCGTTTCAAGCCTCATACATGTCGCAGATTAGAGCGAAAATACAGTCAGTTTTAATCTTTAGCAGAACAGTCTTAGCCATCTCAAAAGATCTTAATCTGGATGATCTGGACAATTACACATGCTATCATGTTGAAACTCGGACTTATACCAAACATATGTGGCTGACTTTCAGGGCGGAGACTTAGCAGACGACATCAAGCCCTCTCCAAAATTTCAGGTGGAGAGGGATGAAGCTACCTATATCTTTCAAATATTTTATAAATGTTACAGAAATATCATAAATTTCTACAATGTTTTCCACTTTCATCTTATTTTGCTGCATTCATTTTTGGCAGTGGAATTTTTCCCGAACTGTCACCCCATCACACCCAGTTTTTTACGTGACCCCCAAACCCAGTGCCAAGTCTCCGCCTATACGGCCAGAATGTAGGTCAAGCAGAGGTCGAATGAAGATGAAGTAGCGGTCAGAATGTAGGTCAAATAGCGGTCAGAACGGAAGTAAAAATAGGGAATGGCTCTAGCAGATGAAATGACTTGTGAATACAAAATAATGGTCGTTCGATGACGATATTCACGCCTTCTGTGGTTGTTGCGTCCATAATGAAACCGCTTATTTTTATTGCATGCATATTATGGTCTAACTCTAAATTATAGAATATGCTTCAGTCTATCAGTCGTGTGTGAAAAGAAACTAAAATAGCATTATTCATCTTTTATTTCGCCCTCCGTTTAATCTCACGACTTATTACAGCGCCGTGGTTATTGACGCTTATCGTATATCATGCAATTTAAAAAGACTTGTTGTTTACATGTAAGCAACACGACGTAATCATTCACAACAACAGTACTTCTAAGTTAATAACTCGCAACACAGCGAACAAGATTAGCGTACCAGAAACAGTTCACATCGTAGACGCAAATTAACGACAGTACCACAGTAGTACCAAGACTGTACCACGATGGTACAACGACAGTATCAATACAGTACCACGACGGTACCAAGACAGTACCACGACAGTACCAAGACAGTATCACGATAGTACCAGCACCGACAGATATAAAATTTTACACTGTTTTCATATTTTGACTGGTATACGATATAAAAAATAATTCGAATACCTCACTGAGAACAAGCTGCAGAGGGATCTTATTTCATTCGATCATGCGAGGATCAGTTCAATAATAATGGAATCAGTGACAGTTGATGGGGTCTTCCCTTAGAGAGGTAACAACCACGGGTGGTGTCTAGTACTCTCTACCAATGGGATAGGGTAAGGAATGAGTTGGGAGATGCATCTCCAGCGGTTGTCAGATGTAGGGGTCACGTAATTTTATTTACAGTTTTCAGTTATTTCTGAATCATTATGTGCACGTCGGTTAGTGCGAGGGGTTTGTCGTCAACTTATAGGTTGGAGTTAGAAGCCACAGGTATCCACGTCATTCGGTAGCTTCAGATAAATAATATTATAAAACAATCTTCTATACAATGAGTAAATAAATCAGTAAGTCAGTCAGTCAGCTAATCAATGGAAACTTCATACAGCGCCCTTTCAACGACTCTATTTCAGAAGCGTAAAAGTTAAGTCTTAAAAAGTCAAGTCTTAAAATCTCAAGTCCTAGAAACTCAAGTCTTAAAAACTCAAGTCTTAATGAGTCAAGTCTTAAAATCTCAAGTCTTAGAAACTTTAAAGTAAAAATGCATTGCACAATCATTTGGCCGAGCTCGTCTACAACCATCTTAGTCCCAGACGAGTAATGACGAGTACCATCTATAAAGCGTCACAATGGCGTCACTCAAACGGGTGCTATTACAATTAAACTTCGTCACGCCACTCGAGGTTCTGCAAGAGACAACGTACTTAACGTACTTAAAAACATATCCCGTAACATTCAAAGTTTTCTTGTAATAGGTTTTTTGACCACCCTGTCGCATTGTTATATTGAGCACCTCAAAGAGGAGCGTAACGACAGCGTGGGATTCAAGTGTACCATCAATATAGAGAACGGTATTGCGATCCCAACTCAGAGAGGCGTTTCGAGATTATTGTTCCACTAGCGCCCTCTAATTAAATCAGCTCAAACCAGTTCACTGACGGTACAAGGTTAGTGAGAAGATAACGAGGGGAGGACTCGTCAAGGACGTATACAGGCCGATGCTGAGAACAGTATAGTTGTTGGCGGCAGATTCACACGCATGCCCAACGCTCCTCGTTTCCTCAACATCGTTCGAAGGCGATCCTTTTCCCCTTCCTCTTCACCCGGAAAGGACTCGCAACCATCGCTCTTATCTTTTCACAGACGGACGCTCTAATGGCTAGAATCAAACCCGTTTGATTAGAGAACGGTGGACCTGGGCCGCTCGCTTCTCATCATGGACGCGCGAACCGAGCGCTGACGGCGTCTGTCCATGACGGTGTTCCCTGGAGCGACCAGAGAGTCGGACGATGGGTTGACGGTGATGTCCGAACGATAGGGTGGAATGGCCGACGACGTCGCTGGCATGGCAAGGTTTGGGAGGTGGATGTCGAAGCGGTTGGCCAACTGGGTTAGGAGGAGGGACTGCTGCTGTAGAGCCAGGTGCAGGGATTTGATGCTGAAAAGAAAACACAAGAAGATTGTTGCTTTGCGGACATTCTTTAATCTCACATGTTGTAAAATGACATCACACGACATTGCATAACATAATATATCAGAAAACATAACATGGCAGTAGCAACTTTTGGTAATAAATAAATAAATAACATAAAATTAGATGACGTAACAAAACGTAACGTAACATGACGTAACATGACATAACACAAACATAACAAAATGTAACGTAACGTAGCATAGCATAACATGACAACTATTCATAGACGTAACGTAACATAACAAAACATATACAGAACGTAACGAAACGTGAAGGCAGGTCCCTTGGCTTTGCACCACCCGAGTGTGAGTCCGTGAGATGAGTGAGTTGGTTTTCCGTTGCCTTCCTCACAGACAATCATGGGTGAGCAACTTGTCCAAGGTCGCTCTATGCAGTGACTCAAGGTGGGGTTGAACCTGCAAGCCGTCTAAGGCACAGAACATACCGCTATGCCAAAGCGTCCCATTATTCAGCAATATACCCCTATATATACAGTTCAATTCTCCTCCACTGTTAGGACTTTGACAGTGCCAGTCCCAAGCCATATCCTCGATATGGAACGGTGTAGTTAAAAAAAGCAACAAAACATTCAATTCTGGTGGAGCCGAGCAAAAACTGTTTGCGGAAATTTGAACTTTCGACTTCTCGTTTGACAGTCCAGCACGTAAACCACCAGACTAAGCTTAAACTTAATCGCTATCTCAAAACCTCTAAAAGCCACTCGAATGACAAGCGCAGATCACCAGCTTATTCACGAGCACTACTAGAAATCATTATCTAAATCAATATAAGAAAAATCAATGAGAACTGTAAATTGATCGGATGGTTGACCTCAGCTGCTGAACGCGCATCTTCTCAGAGAGCGTTTCCAGAGACTGCTGCATCTGATCCTTTTGTCCCGCTTCGATGAACTGCACGGTTCGAGCACTTCCCAGGTACCAGGTAAACTACAATGTCAACGATGCGTGACAATAAATTATTATTGTCTAGTGTCTACTTGCATCGCCAACAGGCAGTGTGATCTAAACGCCTCCACTGGTTGCACTCTGCCAGGACAAGCCCCAATCCTGGATGAAGAAGGAGAGCAACGCTAATGGTCTATGTTATCACACAGTGTCGTCAAACTGCAGCTACCAAGTGTTATCTGTAGCGGGTGTTTCAAATCGAGGACGCTGTCAGATAACAAAGATCGTTAGCGTCACCCTCCTCCTTCGTCCAGGCATGGGACTTGCACTGTCAGAGTATGAGCAGTGATGAATTTGTCTTATCAATCAATCAATCAATCATTCAATCCATGATTTTATAACAGCTCAGGCCAGTAGCACCATTCAGCACTTCATAATTGTGCCCCTGGATTGGGTGATGAGTAGCTGTATGGAGTAGCAAGGAAGAGTCGGTGTATGAACAGAGAGAGGGATGATTGAATAGATGGATCAATTGATATCTAAACTTACGGATTAATGATTAGATGAATGAATGGAGAGATGGATGATAGATGGATAGATTGTTTGGTGGTTCTGTATGCTTAGATTAAACATAACTATAACGTTCATTTGTACCATAACACTACAGCCTTTATCAGACGAAGAACAAGAATAAACATATTCACCAATAACATTGAGAGCAAGGGAACAGAAAACCCTAAAAGGAACCATTGTTCCGCTAGTCGGGTCACCCTTTATATACAATAAGTACAGACGGCTGGTACAAAATGATAGCACAAAATATTTAGCCGTAAGACTTAACTAGTTAACTAATTAGACAATAGGAGAGAAAAGAAAGGAAGAAGTGCAGTTAATGCGAGTTGCTATACACGGTTTAATGAAAATCATCAACAAGATTAGTTTGGACTGAGTGGATGATTGTGGAGGGAGAGGAGGAGGGATATGTTCTCCTCTCAATGGTATCGATGGAGAGGTGGCGGGGGGTTATTATTGGAGACGTACTCTTTGAAACATCGATGAAGGGGGTTCGTTCGGCTTCACTATGGCTCGCTTCACGTGAACAGCTTTCTGGACAAACTTAGGCATGTTGTTCTCGATGTTATACATGAGATCCACCTAAGACAACAATGCAACAGCAATAACATTATTATTGACAAGATCCCAACTTAATTTACATATGCCAATAGTCAATTAATAGTTCAGTATGTTCAAAAAGGTCCTGCAACAAAGATCCTCGTCCAATACCTCTTAATATGCGTGTACGACCATGTGTTGTTTGACAGGACAACAAACGCTCGCACAGATGAACAGCAGTTTATCTTTTGACAAACGTGACACACTTTAATTTTAATTTCTCCATTTGTTCACCAATTCATTCCTTCATTCGTTCATTTGTCCGGTCATTCATTCGTTCGTTTCTGCGTTCATTCGTTCGTTCATTAAATTTTGTTTTTTCCATTTCTTCGTTCGTATGTCCGCTGATTCGTTCGTTAACCAACTCACTTCACTCTTTCATGTGTCCGTTCATTTATTCATTCATTCATTCATTCATTCGCTCGTTCATTTGTCCATTCATTCAGTCGTTCGCTTGATCGATCATTCTCATTCACAAGATATCGATCGTTCGCCTGTCTGAAGGATTATCCAGCGGCATTCAGCATAACTCGATTGAACCGGGAGTTAATGAGGAGTGGCGTGACGCACTTTCAAGCATATTCAGCGTCAAATCCGGAAATATCGCTAGGACAGAGAAAGACGATAGGAAACAGTTCATTTCCAGTCTGCAAGTGCAGTTTCCTAACTACTTGTGTGCTTATGTAGTTACGATCAGGGCAAAAGCCCAGAGGCCCGACAAGTTTGAGGCACCAGTTGGTTAGTTGCAATTTAAGGACACTGTTTGATAGCAGAGATCACTAACGTCGCCCTCCTCCTTTGTCCAGGCTTGGGACTGGCACTGTGAGATTGCGAACAGTGGCGGAATCACTGCAGTGCGGGGAAAAGCTTGTCTAGTTCAGGGCAGTTCCAATCAAATTCCAATCAAATGGTTTAGTGTTGATAGCATTGACTGATTGACTGAAGGACTGCACATTTAGCATCGCTTATCCTAGTTCCTCAAGAAGCTGCGCTATATAAATATAATTATGTCGACAATAGTGGTCACCTGGAGTCCGATTCTCTTCAGGTAAGCGTTGCGTTGGATCTTCTCAATGTCACCGACAGCAACACCGATCTAAATGAGTATGGAAGTTAGAATAATTATGGAAGAATAGGAAGAATAGAAGTAGAATAGGAATAGAAAAAGACTAAGTATGGAAGAATAGAAGAAGAAGAAGAATGGGAGAAGATCATGTATAAAAGAAGAGGCTAGGAAGAGGAACAAGTACGAAAGCAGAACACGCATGAAAGCAGAATAATTATAAAAGAAGAAGTATGGAAGAAGACAAAGAATTGATGAAAAACAAGCATGGAAGAAGGACAGGCATGAGCAAGGATTAAGTATGGAAAAACAATATGTTTCTTTCTTCTCACTCATAATCACCATCACCATAATCATCGCCATCACCATCAATTTTTTTCATCGTTATCACCATCGTCATCCTCATTACCTCCTTCTCTTGCTTCTTGTACTCCTCATCCACCCTTTTCCTCCTTCCTTTTATCCTTCTCCCCCTCATCCTCCTCTTTGTTCTTCACTCTTACTTCTTCCAATTCCTTTTCTTCTATTCATTCTGCTTTATCTCATGTTCCTGTTCCGTTTCTTCTTCTTCTTGCTCTCCTCCTCTTCCTCTTCCTCGTCCTCCTCCTTCTCTTCTTCTTCTTCTTCTTCTCCTGTTTCTTCTTCTTCCTCCTCCTCCTCCTCCTCCTCCTCCTCCTCCTCCTCTTCTTCTTCTTCTTCTTCTTCTTCTGTTTTATCATCACTTGCGGCTTTACAGTGTGTGCTCGAGAACTCTACCATAAAATGCCGGCCAAATTGAACTGAGAAACGACAGTCTGACGTTAGATAACCGATGAGGTTCCTACCATGAGATTCATAAGAACGAGAGGCATGAGAAAGAGAAAGATGAGCAGAACGAGCAACGCATCGACTGTGAACGGACTCAGGTCATTCTTCAGGAATCCATCGATAAACTCGATCTCTCCTAGTGTCATGACAACGATGTTGATCAACATCTGCCCACTTAGCTTGAATCCAGTCTAAAAAAATGAGACAATTCTCAGCTCATTCACAAATTCAACAACAATGGCTACATGGACAACAGCTGATAAATTAATTAGTAAATGAACATCGTCAAAGGACAATAGCTAGTAATAAACACTACGATTGCTAAAGTTAAAATAATAGCAGCCAACTAAATTAATCGATAGCAATATTTCAACGTCAAGCAGCAAGGACAACTGTACAGTTAACAAATAAGTAGAACAATGAAGATAATAACTATTTATGAAACTATAAAAGAGGCAACGACATAAACAATTGTAATATGGTTAGAACACAACCATCATGAAATAGTTTCTTCCAAATTTAGATGTAATTATCATCCTTTTTAGCATCATAGTCGTCATCGTCTTTATGAATACGATGCCGTTAATTAAGCGATAATCAATTAACCATGCCTTACTTCTTGCTCATCGCTGTCCACATTCTCCTCCTCCTCCTCCTCCCTCTTCTCCCCTCTTTCACGCGATCAGACAAGAACTCAATATCACGTGTTCAAAACAAAAATCTGATCAGCAACCCATCCCCTCTTTAGGCGCAACCGACTGGTTCCATAAAACAATTAAAGTCATGTTCAAGAATCTCATAACTTCCCATTATTATTTCCTTTCTGAGATTACTTGTACGGACGTAACTACATCAGAGTTGTACCTTGGTTCAATTTTCATGACTCGACCCAACCCGAACCATCATCATCATCATCGTCATCGTCGTCATCATCATCATTATTATCATGATTGTTGGCATGATAACATGAGTAATATCTAGTAATTGACATTAGATGTGAGTGATTATTACAAATGACCCAAAAGACTCATAATGAATGCGCTGTTTATACGTACGGCGTTCTGCATGACGATGTAGAAAGAACCGGCAAAGGCGAGTGCGAACATGAGGAACACAAGAACGACCTGTTGGAAAATGAATTTACTTATTAAATATCGTATTTGGCGGAAATTTTTATATAGCATCTCACGTCGACGATTGTCAGTCTTATACGGTCAAGCGGTGTCAGGCCATTTTCAGAGCGAATAGAAAGAGAAAGCGCATTCCAGAGAGAGAGAGAGAGAGAGAGAGAGAGAGACAGACAGACAGACAGACAGAGACAGAGACAGAGACAGAGAAAAGAGAGAGTGGGACCAATTGAAGCACATGATCGAGACTGCGCCATAGCAGTTCTATAGTATGAGGAATCACGAGGTCTGGTATATTTTATGAACGAAGTGGACGGAGGGAGTAATCTGAATGAGGCCGAAGTATTAAATATTGATAATAGTATTATTATCATGATGAAGTATTAATAATTTGAAGAAGTATTGATACTTCAATCAGATATTTCGGGCCAAGTTCTCGCATTGCTTGAAGCTTAGAATGGGAATTTAAAATTGCATGCCAGCATGGAGATGGAAGGAAGTTCATAAAAATAAAAAATAGAGATGCGAGAGAAACGAGGAAAGCGATCGAGCAATCAGTCAAGCAGAGCAGCAACTGTGTTGAGTAGGCCTACTGACCGAAGAGGAGAGAGAGGCTATATCTTCGTTTAGGATATACTGTCTATTCAGCGTTGTTCTGTCTTTATTTCGATTTCCTTCTAACCATGTTTTACGTTGTTTGCGATTCGGTCAAAAGGCATTGTCCGTACATCTCAAAATACTATTAATTGACAATTGTAGTATAATGACAACTTTATATTATGTGGTCTTTCAACAACCGTAGAGCTAATAAATCTTAAGTAAAGCGAGAGTTAATTACTCACAGTCTACATTTTGCAATCTAATTATTCATATTTAAGCAAGCAATTAAATCGAAATTGAGATGGTGTTATAGGTCAACCTAAAATACGGTGTAAGTTAAATATCATATGGAACAATTGTAGATTAGGTGTTCTCTGGATCCGCCTCTATCTACAGTGTTAGCGACGTCTGACACACTCACCTTTAGCAAACTGCTCAGTACAGTGACGAACATAATTACGTAGATACCCAACAGATCAATTCTGTAAAGAAAGGCGAACAGGAAACAAGTGTAGGAGGGAGATAACTGAGCGATTAATGATCTTCATAAAAATATAAGAATATAGGCCTATTAAGAGTGTTATAGTTTAATTTCAGACTGATAAGCCGCAGTACAGGCATAGTAAGAAATATTGATGACAAGTCATTACAGGATTCGAATTTACCTCTCGGCAGCCATATAAGTTTCCATATCGATAAACGTTTAATTTAGCCAGTGCTATCGCCTAGCGAAAGAACGACTAGTCGACTTTACGGGAGGTAAGCATTCGTACTCGGTTCCTCAGCTCTGCACGCCAATGTGTTATTATCCATTACTTATAGGCCTACACCGATAGGTCTACTAATCGCTATAAAATTCATCATTAATTATATCCAGGATCTCGTATTAGTACACCCGTTTGATAATTGTACTTGTCTGGGTGACATGTCATCACATTCGCAATCTTGATTTTAATGTCGTTTCAATGAAACCTGATAACTTTCAGTCTCTGTCAATGAAATGTTTCATTTCATTACGTTGAAGAAATAAATTTTGATCGAACTACAGGAACAATATTATTGTCAATGAATAAATTTATCAATGAAACTGACAAGAACAGTAAGTAATAATAAAACCTAAAAAATCAAACTGACCACAACGGTTAGAAAACCCATTATAATAAAACATTCTCTTCTGTATTTAGCAACGTCATGGAATAATTAGAGGAGTCACCAGTGATGTGCCCACGCACACACATAGAGCCCAACTAAGGCACACCAATCCAAGTTGGTGTATAAGCAGATAGATGGAAGATTGGATAGATGGATCAATTGATATCTAAACTTAGGGATGAATAATTAGATGAATGAATGGATAGATGGATGATGGATGGATTGTTTGGTGGATTCGTATGTGTGGATTAAACATAACCATAACGTTTATTTGTATCATAAAACTATAGGATATATCAGAAGAAGAATCAATCGTGCTCGGAGTCTCTACGTCAACGGTATGGAACCACAACACATACTAAGCGACGTCCGTAGCACACAATAACACCACCATCATCCATTGCTAGTTATTCGGGTAATAGGCGATTAGGAATTGGTTGCCGGTTACCTCCTGAGGTACATGATAAAGTTGATCCATGCAACGAACATGGCAATCCATCCTGCTTGCCAGCGCCTTAGGCAATTGCTCTGGTCCGTGATGAACATCAGAGTTGTTATCATCAGAATCCAGACGATGATGTTATAGATGTTGAACAGATATTTCGATCTCTTTCGAAGAAAAACAAACACACTACTTATTGACAGGACTTCTTATTATATATGCACAAAGTGGTAATGAAAACTAGCGAATAAAGAATTCTGTCAAGAGTACATGGAAAGATGAACCTAATATCACAACCTCATCAGCGCTTTCTTTGATGTTGAAATATTAATATTAAGCTCTTGATAATAAAGAATACACTGTGGGGTCCTACTGGATTTGGCCAAAGTATTTGACACAGTAAATCAAACCAAGCTATACTTTTTTAAATCTAGAATTTCTGGGATGTCCACTTATTATTCTTACCGTTTTTTGTAATAGGCTACAGTCATTTTGTCAAGACAAAATGACTGTAGCCTATTACAAAAAACGGTAAGAATAATCCCAGAAATTCTCACACTGACCCTATTTTTCATGACCATAATCTGCTAAATATTTTTCAGATTAAGAATTTACAGACAGGATTCTTTGTTCGTATATTAAACTTTCATTTTGTGTTACATAGAAGCTATTTTCAACCTGGCAATAATTCAACAAATCAATCCATGCCATCTGTCAGCTTTCGACGGGAGCTGTTCCGTAGATTGGTTCTACACTTGTTTGTGGGTCCACAATTTCAGCTTCAGCGCAGAGCTTTATTAATTGTTGCATTTTATTAGATCAAAATGACATTTTACATCACATAGGCCAGCTCAGACAGCGCCTTTGAGTAGATATCTTGAAAGGGCGCTAAATAAATGATTGCTTAAATGATATTACATTAAAATTTGGAAAGATGTAACCTTATGGCCACGGTTTAAACGAGACATCTCTGCTTTAAGCATTATTGTACAGCTGGCGCTACTTAGCGAAGTGCCGATGCTCTCGGGTACCCCGATGGCCGATCTCGCCCCCAATCGAAATAATACACCGAATCCATGACGATAATAATACATGATAATAACGATAATAATACGATAATAATCACGATAATAATCACGATAATAATGACGATAATAATACGATAATAATAATAATAATAATAATAATAATAATATTATTATTATTATTAATAATAATAATACGCTAATAATACGATACTAATACATGATGATAATAATACACCTAATCCATGATGATATGACGCATACCTGGCTGACGATCTTGATGATATCTCTGAGGAAGAATAGAGCGAGAAAGACATAGAGCAAGACTTGACACACTGTAATTCCGGGCTGAAGGAAACAAGAACATAATTAAATATTATTATTACAAACCACAAGAACAAAGGCAGCACAAAGAAATGGTATCCAATCCCAAACAAAGGCCATGCAGGACCTAAGGTAACATCGTGTCGCAAGAACAAAGGCAATATAAGGAAATAGTATGTATAGGAACAAAGTATATTAACAAACACGTTGCATTGTAATAGCCCTAGAAATAATACCAAGTCTCAAGAACAATGGCAATGCAGCTGAGCCTAATCGTGAGCTGCCAAAACAGAGATAAAGCAAACTAATTAGTCACACCCCATTACATTGAAGCCCAAATAAAAAGTTGTTGACATTTAGCATAAATCGTCAGTACTTCTGGGCCAGCGTTGTCGACGTCATTTAAGAATTCTTGTATATCATTTGGGACACAGACGTCATTGTCTTAGGCAATTACAGCAATTACAGCACAAGAACAGTTACAACAATTACAGCAATTACAACACAAGAACAATCACAGCAATTACAGCAATTACAGCAATTACAGCAATTACAACATAAGAACAATTATAACAATTACAACACAAGAACAATTACAACAATTACAGCAATTACACTACAATAACAATTAAAGCAAATTACAGCTATTGCAACACAAGAACAAGTGCAACAAGTTCAGCAATCACAACACAAGAACGTCACAAGCAGCAGTGACATTGCCAAAACAACAGAGATGCTATATAAATCAGTGACCATGTTAACAACAATTGAGTCACCTACTTGCACGTCAATTACCAAATTGTCAACACTAGAAGCATGGCATAACAATATTAATGACGCCGATTGCAAATTGGTATAGTACCATTGTTCAGAAGTATTTAGTTAGGTGTTAGGTGCTTAGGTGCCTATTGCATTGCATTTACATATTTTCTAAAGCGTCTCTCCCAATATGACCTAATCAGAGCCGTGGGACGTCACACTAATTTCTGGTCGTATCCGCAGCATAATACGGAGCAAAGACCATCGGAAAAACGCAGGATGGGCAAAGGCAAAAGCAACAATTGAAAATGAGACAAGAATAATATATGCCGCTGTCTCACGCTGCTGCCATGAAATCACTCAGAGCAGAGAACCTTAAACGCAGTGTTTTAGTGTCATATAGTTTGGGGGATTCTTTCTGACCGAATATACGGTTGAGGTCGAGGAGGATCCGTTTGTAGTGTTCGTTATATTTGGGCATCCGGTCTCCTTGTTGAACTGTTCAGGATACTGGAAGCAGACGTAGACAGTCAGACAGGACAGGTATCCAAGGTAGGTTAACAGATTGATGTAAAAGATCTGTCGACCGAAGCGGAACCTGAAACAAAAACCACCAGATGGAGAAACCCAAGCCCTTTCATCCTCCAGGATAACCGGACCCTAGGCCAAAACCAGGACGACGCCTACCATTATGGGTATTGGTCAGTTGACTTAAGAGTGGATTGACTATATAAGAATAGAAATGTTAGAAATGTTCCTGTTCAAACAGGAAATACTGGTAGATCTGGTGTGCCGACAGAACTGAAGTGAGGAGAGTGGGGTGGAGCGAGATGGGGTGGAGTGAGGTGGGGTGTGAAGAATAGTCTGTCTTCGTCTGTGTCTGAGAAGATACATATGTTTTCGAACATGACTGAGAGTTTTCATGTTGAGTTGTACTAATAAAGAGAAGTCTGTCTTCTACTGTTTTGACTTGTTCAAGTGTCGATAAGGCAGAGAAGTACTTTGCGACTGTTGGTCAGAAGGACTCTGCAGCGTGTTAGGTGCTTAGGTGCTTCAGGTGCGTCTCAACGGGTATCCTCAACCAGGGTCCCGAAGAATACGGGGAGCCCACTCCCAAAAAATGTACATTGTACACAAGGTGTACTTGTCTGCCTGCGTGCAATTGTGTATGTGTGCATATCTACATGTAAGCTATTGGGACCTTGATCCTTCAAGGGTTTTCCATTATTGTTTTCTTAGCAACTCTGTACTAGCACGAGACGGTAATTATAATAAAAAACGTAATTCTCGATTACTTGAAATAATAGTACGTATAACTACATACAATGTAAACTCTGCTGTACAATGTTCACAAAGCATTTCGTTTCCTACTTTTGTACAATGGTGATGAAACAATAAAAAAATTTGGCTATGGTGATGTGTGTGTATGTATGTATGTATGTATGTATGTATGTATGTATAGCCTATGTGCTCATGATTTATGCGTGCATGTAGTAGGCCTAATACATTTTCAACCGCGTCTTCCAACGACTCCACAAAAGGGCAATGGTACTTGCATACGCTGTAGACTGCACTTGACTGCCTTCAAGCGAGTACCATTGAAAGCATCTCCGAGGTTAAAAGGTTGAAGGATCGCTATTTGTTTGAGTTTACGCCTCAAGTAAACGAACGATCCTTTATCTACAATCACTTCTGAGAAAATTCCGTAGGTCCCATACCATCTCAAGTGTCAAAAAATTATCCGACCTTTGCTTTTATTGCGGTTCGTTGAGGCTATACACTAGACATTATATCGTGAAGGAATAGAGCTATTCTTTATAACCATGTATATTCTAAAGGTTGAAGAATATCATTAAAATTCCACGAATATTCTACGGACACTGAATCTTCATAACTCGCATAAATACTAAAGATAAAGTTATTTTTTTGTTAACCAGGCATATCCTAGCTGAGCTGCATAATCATTTTTATAACCGAATCATATTCTACAAGAATGGTAACATCTGATATTACTAAAATACACTCTAGATTAGGACAATCCGTTATTAATTATCAACCAAATATGTAATCGGTTAAAGCTTAAAACCCATGTAAGAATGGTTTTTCGGTTAGGCCTATATCACAAATTTATTGGGACTATTCTTCTAAGACTAAAATTTATTTAATAAAGAAAATGGGCTAGACTTGATAACCCAATTATAAATTATTTTATTACAAAGGAATAGGATATAATGGCTAACCGAATACGTTACGGAAGTCTTCTTGTTACATTACGGTTCCTTTAAGTAGCTCGAGAAATTCTGTGGAGGCAGAAACAGGCTAATTACTTGAATTGAATTATTTAATCAATCTTTGACACACTTGCCATTTTTGAGACAGAAGATTCTGGCAAAGTGGATGCGATAATAAAGAATCTCTTTCGTGCTTCACCATCGTCTAAAACGAAACCAACCGTTTAACGAACATTCAATATTGACGTTTTACTGCAATAGAACAGGCCTAAGGAAGCAGGTTTGACTGCATAGAATTCATTTTTTAATAATGACAGTAGGTGTCATTAGAGACGTTTTCGAAATGAACTCCCGTCCAAAGATAAAGGCAACCAAAACATTTCATCCGGATTACAAACTCCCTTCCTCTATTGGTTATTTTCTTTAATTTAAGGCTGAAAGCAGTGCCTGTGAAAAGTAATTCCTGATTCCTCATTGATTCCATCCTTTCCCCTAATCTCTTTCGCGGATCCAATTTCTAAGACCATTCATCATCAATTGGAAAGCGGGATCGATACCAGCCAGCCCTTAAAATTGACTCAGCCTTCCATTCACTAGGTGGCTTCGGTAGGACTACCTTCGAAAATAATTAAACTGTTCATTGTGTCCAAGTGGACAACTGTTGGCAAGTACTGCAAAATCAAGTACACTCGAGTCCTTGAATATACTTACATTCAGTGCGAAGTATCGGTTGACTGTGGAGCTTGGATCGTCCGGACCGGGATCAACGTACTGGTAATCAAAGGTCATCTGAGTATGCAAAAGATGAATTATTTATTAATTCAATTCCATTCAAGGCTATTATTATGAAATTAAATTAAATTCTACTCTGCATCAAAGGTTGTATTCTATTTAATTAATCTGCTTTCAATAATTAGACTTAATCTTTAGCCTAATTTCTTCATGCCGTATTGTCGGTCCGAATCATTCAATCCTAATCCATTATATTCTAATATATTTTACTCCGTTATCTGACAATATATTAATATATAATAAATAATAAATTAATAAAATGAACAAGTAATGAATAACTGAATGATGCAATTATATAAATTATAGGAAACCGAATTGTTGGAAGATGGCAGATTGTCTTGATTAACCTACTGTGAGACTGTTCTCCTCATCATCGCAGCTCGTTCTCTCAAGACAATGGTCAAGCACAATCTACAAGACAATAGCACAATAGACAACACTATCAGCTCAATCTACAGCACAATCGACACAATCGACTCAGGTGCCAATAACATCTACACGTAACTGCGCCACTCTTATAATGGACAATACAATGTCATAAGCTGTGGATACATCCACCTAGAATGACCTTGCTCCATCTACCTGGAATGACCTTCCTCCATCACTATGTAAAAAACTACTGACTGGCTTCTCTCCATCGACTTCTGACTCTTTAAGGTCTTTTTTCCACAGGGTTTCCATGCTGAGAGCGTCTCTGAATAGTTATTCTGTGAGAGGCGCTATACAAATCTAAAGATACGATACGTTAAGCATGTGACTATTACTAAAATGTTTTTGGACATTTGGCCATAAAAATTTACCATGGCTGCGTCTGGAAGCTTTGCGATGAGCCGATCGACGATGGTTCTGCCAGTCTGGTCACGAATGTTCAAACAGGACTGGCAGATGCTGAAGATATTTCAATGATCAAATCATTTGCATCAACTGAGATTAAATTAATTAGATGATGGTGTTGATGATGTTGATGATGACTATGATGATGATGACGATGATGACGATTTTGATGATGACGATGCTTATGATTATGATGATGGTGGTGGCGATCACTATGATTCATAAAAGAAATGATGGTGATAATGATAGTGAAGATGATGACGAGTATAGTGATGATGACGAGGATGATGATGATGACAATATGAAAGTAAGTACGCTCATGGATGTAATGCAGATGCTAAGGATGCTGCTTAAGACGATGTTGCTGCAGGCAACAAGGATAAAAATGCGCACGATGATCGTGCGAGTGATGATAATAATGAAGATGATGATGACGAGGAGGAGGAGGATAAACAAGCTTGCGATGATCACAAAAGTGATGACCATGCATACCCCATGAACTGCTGCTGTCGATGATAAAGATGACAATGATGATGCACATTACGATGATGACGACGGCGACGACGACATCATTAACTAAACCGATGATGATGATGACGATTTAAATGGCAGTGCGGGGTAGCATACGATTTATTTCGAAGCATAATGGAAACGACTTCAAGGCGGAGGTTGTCTATTGCTAGGTCGATGGGGGTGTGGTTATACGTGTTCTTCACCGTCACATCCGCTTTCTTGTCCAATAGCAATCGAACGGCCTCAATGTGACCTCCTTGACATGCGTAGTGAAGCGCAGTATTCTGGAGAAGAAACAACATATAATTATGGCTTATTCATGCATTCTGCGTAATGCTTTCTTCTGTATATATATACATATATATATAAGCGTCAGTGTATCGCGTTGTATTTAGAGCCTACATATTTCTGCAGCGCCACTCCCAGTACAATGTCATCAATGGGAAAAGCCCAGTGGGAAGGGAAAGTCTTAAGATTACGGGCAGAAACAGAAGCACCCCGGGTTAAACTCAGAGAGAGAGAGAGAGAGAGAGAGAGAGAGAGAGAGAGAGAGAGAGAGAGAGAGCGAGTCAGGGAGGGAATGTCATTCCAAATGTCATAAAGGATCAACAGCCGCATAAGATGTTGAGCGAAAGGCGTCAGAATAAGGATATGTAAGTAGATGGACCTTCATCTTATCGACGTCATTGACGCTGGCGTGGTTATCAAGTAGAATCTTCATGACGAGGGAATGACCTCCAGCAGCTGCAAGCATCAGAGCAGTCCAGTGCTCGTCATCCCTGTGTCAATCAATCGATCAGTCAATCAATCAGGAAATAAATCAGGAAATGAATCAAATCGTAGGTTGGTCGTTCTCAATCGATTAGTGCGACTGAATGAAAGAACGAAAGAAAGAACAAACGACCGAAGAAAACGGATGAATGAAAAAATGATTGAATGAACAATCAATCGGATGAATCAACAGATGAACGAACGAACGAACGAATGAACGAACGAGAGAATGAAGGAATAAATGAACGATATACTGAACGAATGAACGATTAAAGGAATTTAAGGACATGACAAAAGCCTCAGACAAAACCAACAGTAGGAAGAAGACATTCCACCTCGAGTAGGCCTACATGGTAATACCATCCACAACGGAGACCGATGAGCTCCCAACCTGTTGGAATTCTAAATCTAATAGCCCGACTGAGCTTAAAGAAAGGAGGATGGCTTACCGCCTGGATACGTCGCTTCCAAGGGCCATGAGGACCTGGACCGCCTGGTGATGACCGCTGAAGCAGGCCAGTAGGAGTGGCGTCCGACCATCCATGTCATCATCATTAGTCTCGTGGTTACTGGCGTTGATCAGAGCCTCAACGCAAGCCACGTTGTCCTTCCTACAACGACGATGTCAACATCCGCAAGATAAAAGTAACTGCAATATGGCATAATATTAAGACTATTGGTTTTGATAATAACAATTAACTAAAAATAATAAAGGTAATAAGATTATATAGAGAAATATTACAATGATACGATAATTGTAATGATATAGGACAGTATATCATGTCATCATTTATATCTCGTGTTCGTTATGTCTCATCAGTAGGCCTATTGCGAGAAACTCTCATCATCATCATAATCATCGTCGTCGTCATCATCATCAACCTGGTTAGGGCTATGATATATAAGACTGACTGAGCGGCGATGTGTAGAGGAGATCTTTCGTCTTGGTCTTTTACCTCGGGTCTAGAACCGACTTCTAGCAATGTCTTCAGAATCTGAACATAAGCAACACGTGATGCATCTGAATAAATATATATATACGCAATGTCACACACACACACACACACACACATATATATATATATATAATATAATATAATATTCATATAATATATAATGTTATAATATTCCCCATTGCACGGGTCATAATCAGTGCGATTATATATCAATATATCTATATATCTATAATATATCAATATATATTATATATCAATCTGTTGTCTGTAAATTCAGTCGGTCTCATCAGTCAGTCAGTAACTCAGTTAGTGAGTTAAGACGGTCAGTATAAGTGCATAAATCAATAATAATTAGGCAAGCAAGTTAGCAATCTGTCAATCAATCATTTAGTAAGTTTTGATAAGAATATCGGTCAGTATGGCCAGAGGTGCAAACACACACGTAGCATCCTCCCCCTTATCCTCGTTCTCCTCGTCCTCATCCTCCTCATCCGCCTCCTCCTCCCCCTCCTTACCTGTTCGTCGCCAGTGAAGGCGGCGTAGTGTAGAACCGTTTGATCATTCTTATCCGTATAGCCGAGAAGATTACGACCTCCGTTCTGCAGAGAACACAAAACACGCAGATAGAGCCAAGTGTCCTCAGGGCATATATAGTATATCCAGCGTCTTCAGAGCAGAACGAACTTATATTTGAATATTGACTGATTGATGGATAAGTATTTATTGATGCCTTAAACCTCTATTATCAGCACTAAAATGATGGATCAATTTGGTTAAGATGATAGCTAACAATGTAATCATTACACCGTGGAAATTCGGACGCTACGTCGTAACACCCCTATATTGGTACCTTGATCCCTCAATAGCGGGCACCAGATTAAACACTGACCTATATTAATATTATTTAGGATATTTAAACGGGTCATATCTTTATCGCGTGATCCTCTTCTCCTATTATTGCAATGATTTATTAGTATATTTGTAATTTCAGTAGCATTTATAATCATCACCATCATTACTGCGGCAGCTGAAAGCGACGCATCTTTCTTGCGATACTGACCTTCAGAAGAGTCATCAGTGTATCATAGTGGCTAAATTCTACGGTCCAATGCAAGGCCGTCTTCAGTTCCATGTCGAGCTCGGCCACCTGTGCTCCGTTGCTCAGCAGGAAGTCAGCTGCTTCCGTCTGACCCTTCCAGCAGGCACAGTGGAGCGGCGACATGCTCTTCTTGTCCTTCGCGTTCAAGTTTCCACCCTGGAAGAAAACAGGACACAGAAGGTCCTTTCAAATGCCAATGTTTCTGCCTCTTGTTACGCTGCATATTTGTTTTATTTTCATGTGACATCTAATTTTATTCAAAGCTGCGTTCATTTTAAACTGACAAATCGCAGTGTTATAAAAAATACAGTATGAACGGACGATATCGAGTAATTACAGGAGTAGAATTCAACTGACGGCAGCCATGCAAGCACTGCAAGGCACCCGTCACGTTATACATCCAATTTAACCGACATCGCCGTCTAGCAAATGGAAGGACTAGTCAACCTTACGGTTATACGGGAATCAAACTTTGCACGCCAGTGTCTTTGCCATCACGCAGCGTAACTCAGGTTTTCATTCGAATCCTACATTTTGTGTATTGTGTGAGATTCGGTAAACTGGCATTCCTTGTTACGTTACAGTACATGTAAGTAGTTAATAGTAACTTCAAATGAAAAGTAACTTTAGCATATTGACGACTAAACTGACCCGCTTGACAAGAAATTCCAAAATCTCGACTTTGTTGTACAGCGCGGCTCTGAATAAAACCACAATTTTAATCATTTTATGGCCTTCTATACATTTTATTATAGACATAGCTGTAATTACAAATGCGATCATTCCTATGATCACAATATAAACCCCAATAGTAGTCTCAATCATAACTCAATAATGATCATGATCAGAATCACAAATATTGCAGTGATCATAATCATAAGCTTGGTCAGAATAATAATCACAATCATAACCAAATAATAATTAAAATTCAAGCACACTAATGATAAAAGTCATAATCACATTGATTGCTACAATGAGACTAAACATTGAGAACAAAATGACTCTAATGATCATCGTTGATCAGTAAGATCAGAAGAATTTCAATGGTCACAATGACTAAGAGTCGCCACGGATCCAGGTATACAAGTAGCCTATTCGTCGAATACCTGTGCATTGGAGTCAGCTGTTCTATATCCTGGCTGTCGATGTTGGCTCCATTATAAACGACGACCTTCGCGATGTCTAGGAATCCAAATGTGGCAGCCAGATGAAGAGGTGTCGTCAAATTGTTCTACAAATCATCATCAACGTTGTCACCATCAGTTTTTAATTTATATAGAGCCAATTGTCATTAGTCGGAGGCAGCGTTCTCTGCGATAATGTAAATGATGCCAAATCTCATTAACAACGCGGACATCGTAATTAAAAAGAACAATGCACATAATACTTGGAGAGTGTCCCAAGATGTGCACATGGTTCCAACCAACGAATGTTCCGTAAACAGCAAACAGATGGGGAAATGGCGGTCCAGTGTCCATGGATCAGGCTGTTTTCATGGTGTTCAGCATTGTCCGAAAATCCTGGGGTGAGAGGGGTTGGGGCCCCAACTTCTGCTACATGGGTGCATAATTTCACAGATTCCAAGAAACCTTCGTCAGGATCATCATCGTCGTCGTCATCATTATCATCATCATTTTTTCTCTTCTCTTCATCGAAGTTATCATTATCAGTCAACAGTTCTCACTGCCTTCATTTTAATATAACCATTGTTGCTGCTTCCATCACCGTTGGTTGTTACGATGACGGATGACATCATGCATATATTGTATTGTAGTGCAATAGAACATTTATATAGCGACCCTTCAAAATATGTACTCTCATGAATGAAGTGGGGTGTATGTATCATGATTGTATGTATGTATCCATCCTATACATGTCTGTGCCTCTGGGTATTTGACTAAAGCCTTTTTAAAGAAACGCCTGAAAGGCGTTTGACGCTCACGTCAACAATTCTCGTTGAGAAAAAACTGCACCTTTTGACTGTTGACATTTGCTCCGTGACTAAGAAGCAGATTTACGACCTGAAAGTAGAACGAACAAAAACGCATCGTTAACAGAGGACGACTCAGTAAATTACGTACATTCTGTTTCAAAGACTGGCTGCGTGACTAATTGACTGGCTTTATTTACTAAATACACGAATACATCCTTATAAACACGCGCGCATGCTGGACATGCGAGTAGCTCACTAAGATGTAGAATCTCTCCAAAAAATCGCTTCATAGCTGTCTTTAAAAAATTTGTTACAATTAGATAACGAATTATCAGCTTTACGTTAAGATAAAAATGCACTGTAAAAAAATTATGGGGCGTTGGAAATAATCACGGTGCTAGTATACTTTGAACTTTGGTGTTATATGCCTCGAAGGCTCATGCTGCTCTAATTATCGAAAAACCTAACAACACCACTGACGATGTATTCTGCAACTAGGTGCAAAGTAATCTTCGCATTCTCATAGAGGCGTTTATTTACCTTTTGATGTATGCTAGCGTTGAACCGTTTTATAGGAAAATCGGAAGTGTGTGTTCCATTTAAACACGATTCCTTTGATCACACCCAGCATCCATTTAAACACGATTCTCTTAATCACATTCAGCTTCCATTTAAACAATTCTTTTCATCACATCCAGCCTTTATTTATGTATGATTCTTACGCTTATTGCCTCACGTAATTAAACCCGCTAAAACAATAGATTAACAAAGTTTGGACTCGGTGTGGTTAAATTTCTCGTTTCTCGGTCGTATTCTCGAGCGTCAGACGTTCAACATCAGCGGGGTCTCATAATATCTTCTAATATCTTCTACCTGTATTAAATTAGCATTTAACGTTGAAGACGTTTCCCCTTGTGACCTTGACATGGCCTCTCCTAACCTCTGCAAGTACCAGGGTAGAGGTGTTAAACAAATTGACTAAAAATCACCTCTAGACTTCCGTTTTGGACTGCAAGATGGAGCGCCGTGTTGCCCTCTTTGTCAGACGCCCGGATGTAAGCGATCTCGTTTTCTGGTCCATGTCGCTGAGCTATTGAACGGGATAAAAAAAAACAATATGCAACAGAGAGCACAATAATGCAAACCCGGAAACTGCATTTATTCATAAATTTTTTACGATGCACCTCCAAACATCAATCTAAAAACAGGTTAAAGTAAAAACATGGATTTTTCGGGACCCTCTTTTACCAGGTAAATACCCGAAACCCTGACGTCGACGGTGACATAGTCTACTGGAAAAAGAGTTGATAGATGTCCGACTGACGGTCTGACCGACCGTCACAAACTTTACGCAAGCCAAGTTAAATCAAAAATGGTTAAATTTTTTGATGTTTCTTGTCAGTTTTTCAGTGATATTTTTATCAATTTTTCATTTATGTCGGTCAAAATTTGATATATTGCACACATTTCTCGCTTGCATGACACAAGCGATAAATGTGTACACAATTTCAGCTCTCTAGGTCGACGGGAACACATCTGAAAAACTTGATAGATGTCCATCGGATTTCCGGTTGAACCGTGACAAACTTTACGCAAGCCAAGTTAAAGAAAAGAGGGTAATAAAGACCTCAAAAGAAAATTTTACTTATTAATTTGAGAGGGTGAGAGTCGATTATTGTTTAAATTGCCACTTTGGCATGTATTTATTTACGTATGTGCGTATGTATGTACGTATATATGCATGCTTGCGTGTGTGTATGCAAGTATGTATGCATGCATGGTTGTATGTAGGTATGTGTGTATGAGTGTATGTAGGCCTATATATGTATGTATGCATATATTCATATATATAATTTATTATGTAATTATGCATGTAAATAAGAATGTATGTACGTTTGCATGTATGTCTGTATGTGCGTCAGTCCATATGCATACATGCTTGTATGTTTTTTTATGTGAGTATGAGTAGATGTAAATGTATGTCGCCATGCATGTACATGAATTTGATGGATAGGATCCCTGGTCATCTGTACCTGATTTGAGAAGGACCTTAGCCACCTGAGTGTGACCCTCTGCTGATGCCCACATCAAAGCAGTCATATCGTTTATGTCTCTTCTCACGATGTCTGCTCCACGAAATATCTGACGACAACAAAGTCAACGCTAATTTAAGCCAATGGAACACGAGCCGATGTAATCTAACCCCATCTCTTGTAGTCTGGATTTATCTTGTCTGATATAATAATATATAATAAGTGTATTTTATTGTATTCAAATTCCATTCATTTAATTTCATTCATTTCATTCCATTCATTTAATTCCATTCATTGTAATCAATTCCATTCCAGTTAATTTTAGTTTATTCCAGTCTAATCTATTATTCTGTTCTTTTGCATTGTGTGGTACTTCATTACATTCTACTTCATTTTATACCAAATTCATTCAATTTCATTCTTAAACAAATTATGGCCGATTATCTCACAGGTTCAGCAGTAATATAGAGCAGGAGTAGGAAGCAGCTTCACATACAAACGTAAATACCAGAAACTCCAGATAATGAGTTGAAGCCAGTCACAGAAAGACACACTATCCAAGTCCTGTCCACTTTATGTATCGCCGTCTTTGCCTCTGCTTCTCTCTCTCTCTCTCTCTCTGCCTCTCTCTCTCTCACGTGCCCTCTATGTCTATGTCTCTGTCTGTCTGTTTGTCTCTCTCACTCTCCCTCTCTGTCCTTTTCTCTCCTTTTCTTTCCTTTCGCCTTAGCATCTGTCGCGTCCAAAACACTTGACCACGGCACATCCAACATTAAAGGGATGACTCGAGTCCATCACAGTAAATATTGAGAAAGAAATAAAGCGATAATATTAAGATAATAAAACAGTTTTATAGCGCCTATTCTCTGGTCTGAGGAAGTGCTAGATAAATTAGATATGTGGACTGATGTATGATGATCCGCATGACACAACCAATCTACGTTATTCGGTTTAACAATGGCGCTTGGTTCTTAGGAAGACCACAGAGATGATGGAAACTGTTTGTTCCATTGGCATTTCTTGCCTCTGTTCTATTTTGGGGCCTGAGGGATCACGTCAGCCTCAGGCAGAACAGAGTAATAAGATATTTACGAGCCAGACGTCTTTCATGAAGAAGAAAGACTGACAAGAGATATGCATAATGCTGTGTACAGTGATGTACACATTTGTATGCGTGTTTGCACGTTGTACGTATGTATGTATTACGCTGTCTGGATATATAAAGCACGGTTGTAACGAACATGAAACATAATCGTACATTAAAATATATAAATATATTCATAAATATATACATACCTAATTTTTATTATATATGTGTCGTAATCTCAAAATGTCTACAGCGTCCACAAAAGCGAAGTCGCGGGAACCAGCTTATTCAAAGGCTACATAAAACTACACACAATACGTCACATATTTCATATATATTATAAACATATCATATATATTATATTCGTACATGCGTACAGTAAATGAATAAATTTCGTGTAAGCTATAAAAGAAGACCGTAATGTTCCTGTGTACCAGTGTTTCGCAGATGTCTGCGTTGCCTTGAAGAGCGGCCATGATGAGAGGAGTCGTCTGGTCATTATCCGGTTCATTGACGTTGCACGTCGACACACTGATCAAAACCTGTCACCGACAAATGGCCTAATCAGTTCACATGCCATGCAACGGACAATGACAACAACGTGGAACAATTATACACGTATCTTAATATCATTGCTTGTTACATTGGCATCCGTTGGTCCACCTTTGTTTCAGTTTCCTTAGAATTTGGCACGCGCTGTATTTTATGTGATTCGGTCAGCTGGTATTATCTCTACACCTGGGTTTATATTATATCAGATGAAGTCGATTAAAGAAACAACTTTTACTTCATACTGATATATTCAGAGATAGCTCCATCAACGCTCCTACAAGTGATTGATACTCATAATGAATTAAAGAAATAAGTTAAGGTTGCAACCTTGTAGCTCAGCCTCATTAAAGTTTCATTTTGTGGCTGAATTCATGCTGAACCATTTGAATTACTTGGCGCTATATTATCTATTTCACATGTCAGGCTGTATTACACGATGTGGCTGACCTTGATGACAGTTCCGTGACCTCTGCGCGTCGCGTAGTGAAGCGGCGTTCTTCCTTTGATGTCCTTGATGTTGACGATAGCGCGGCATTCCAAAAGATAACGCGCCGCTACATCGCAGTTGTACCGACAGGCCATGTGCAGAGGTCGCACTTCGTCTTGGTCTTGCTTAACATTGATATCTTCAGTTCAAAGTGGAAGAAAATGATGTTATACTTAACCCTAAATTCCAGCATAAAATGGTCCTCATTTATCTCGGAATCCACTTTAACGCTGTTGGGTAGCATAGGCATTAGCTAGATTTGCATGCTGAACGCGAAAGCGTCTAGGAAAGACTGCGGTGTATTTTGAACTTGTGTTATTTGTCATGGACCCCCTGATAATCTCAACAGTGACTAATTATGTGATAACTTGTTGATTTGGCCAACTATAATTTCTGAAGGGCTCATTAAGACCAAAGAGAAAGAGGGGGAGCAAAAAAGGCGCAATTACTGTGGGTTGCGTGTAAGTAGGAAGATATCATGTTGAAATTGAAAATTTAAATTCTTGAAATTTGATATCGCCCTTATTCCAACATCTTCAGAAGTGCACACGCCTCGACGGCGCATTTGCAGTTGTACTTCAGAGCAATTGTGCACGAAGGACTTGCTCAAGGTCCCTACACAGTGACTGATGATGGATGCATTAGGGTAATGCAATCTGAAATTGTGAGATTTAAAGAAGCTGCATTTGTTTGAGAGTTCATTTGCATGTAAATGAACTCAACAGTGTCATTTATTGAACAGTCTCAAGTCGTATATGAATGAAGGAATTGAAATATACGGGTTAGCATATAGACAATATTGAATGGACGATGAGTATGTATTTACGAAATTCACGTGGGAGTAATCTTCCGCAATAGGAATTAATTGCAAAGCGCTTATCTACAGCTTAGCAAAGGTTATGGAATAATTGACGAGTGCAGAAATCGTTATCTACAGCCAATGTAATATGTTGCGACTCGATGAGAAAGCAGCAACGACGCTACAGCCATAGAAACCCGAACTAATGACCGAAAAACCGAAAAACACGCGACTGAATACTTTGCTGAATTCTATTCATTGAATACAAGTTCTTAGTATATATTGGATGAATTACAGTGAGGGTTCGATCCTCGTCCGAGGAGTCACTGTGTAGGAACCTCATTGAGCAAGTCATTCGTGTACAATTGATTTGCATTGCAACTGCGTGCACTTCTGAACAGGTTGTGAAAAGGCAATATAAAACTACCGTTGTATTGTATTGCATAAAAAAATCCACAGACAGAAGCCAGAAAACAATGCTCAATGGATCGCAGTTCAGACGTAATTCAGTCATTGTCATTAGTCACGTGAGAAAAACTCTCTAAGCCAAAGTCAAACGGAGAACAATTAAACGATTATCGTCGATGTTTCTCGACTTTCAGGCGACGCCTAACGTCACAACAACCAATCGTTTCCACGATCCCTCGTAGATCACCGTTGTCTTCCCAACCCGTACCCATTTGTCACTATCTCCGACTTCACGGCGCCCTGTCGGTGCGAATCCAAGTCAGACCCGTGCGAAAACAGTTCTCAAGAGCATTGTGATTGGTAGACGTGACCAGAATGCGGAACTCATTTCTAAAAGCTCATTTCTTCGGTGACGATATGGTACCCAGTTGTTTCGTTTGCAAGAATCTTGTTGTGGCTGATTACGATTCCGTGAGCACGGGTAGCTCGGGGCGATAGGTCTGGGTTCTTTTATTATCGGCATACTAAAATATCGTTTCGTATCATATTTTGCTATAAGCTCCTCGTGCATTGCCAAGCAGGACCGCAGGCAGAACATTACCAATGACTGTAAACATAAGCCTGCCCACGAAAAAGATAGGAGGACCGAATATACGACTACTATGGTCTTCCACCGTTTCATACAACTGACGGTATTCAGCAGAAGTCTAGCGTTTAACGCTCAATACTTCCAATTCACAGGTCGTGAGTTGTAAATGGATGCACAAAATAGACCCTACAATCCAGAAACTGAGAGTGTGAAGTCACCAATCATCATCATCATCGTCATTATTATTGTCGTCCTCATTATCATTGAAACCAGTGTCGTCGTCGTGACATCATCATCACCACCACCATCACCACCATTATCATCATCAGCATCGTCATCGTCGTCATCGTCATCTTCACCGTCATCATCATCGTCGTCATCATCATCAGCATCATCATCACCACCACCACCACCATCACCACCACCACCACCATCATCATCGTCATCATCATCATCATCATCATCATCATCATCACCACCACCACCACCACCATCACCACCATCATCGTCATCATCATCACAGTAGCAATTAATTCAAATCAATCCACAAAAATTTGAATGATAAGTATAAGACCTTCTGAAATCTCGTGGATGTTGTTCATTGATCAAATTTATGGCCTCTCTATGCTCAGTACATAATTGTGGCCACCTGTTCTAGCTGATCAATTCGCTCACGGGCTTCAACTGTATCTTATCTTAGAGAGCAGAAGTCGTGTAGATATGTATCCGTAACCTAAGGATAGCTTTGGAATGCAACGCAAATTGATATTCAAAGCATTTTCTCCAGAGCTGAATAGAACTGGAGTCAACGTGTTAGTTGGTTAGTTGGAGTCGACACTATGTGGATACAAAGATCATTAGCGCCGTCCTCTTCCTTTATCTAGGCTTGAGACTGGCACTGCCGGACTAAAGGCAGTGAAGGAGTTTTGAACATGTAATTAAGGCTTTGCCGAATGCTATTTGGTCCGCTTATCCTATTTGCGATGGTAAGTGCTTTTCATAAACATCTGTCTTATTGTGTCGTTTAATTGGATTGCTGTCCCTAATGTATTGAAGGAAATCTGTTGACCGATCGTAGTTAATAATTCATCAACTTTGCCAGGTTAAAGAAGTCTTGACTCGTGCGGCCAACTGTGAAAGAAGAAATGATGCTCTATCATCGACTCATGCCTCGTGTAATAGGATGATGGCGCCTCTGATGCTTTTCATAAAGGATTAATACGACCTTTCCTCCCAGCTGTGGCCAGAGCACGCCCTTAGGGAGAGCAGAACCGCTGAGCATCTCTTGCTATTTCTTCACAGGTCTTTTTTGCACAACTGAAGACACTGTTCCATCACAAATCCGATCCTTATTTCTCTCCTTCCCTCTACCTCTATCCCCGCTTCAATTCCAAATAACATCCACTACAGCCGTCTGACTGTTTACATCTTTACCTGGGACAGATTTTGACCATAACTGCCAATCTATTTGCTTTTGACTGAAATGGTTTCTTCTGTGAATCCGCTATTTTGGGTCTTTAGAAGTTTCAAGATTACGATTTGGAGCTATAATTGGGAAGTGGAAAGCGATGTTGGTTGTCTTACTGCTTCACATACAGCGACACCACTCGTTCTTCGTCAGCCACCAATTATTAAATCTATTGCTTTATCTTTTCTCGTTTGACCAGCGAAAATGTATGCCTTTTTAGTTCTCCGTTGGTATATGCATCTGTGTACTCTCTCGATTACCTAGGCAACTCTCAATCAATATGTTACACAACGATTTTTACACGGTTCTTAATCCTTCTTGTCCACATCGTCTGTTAAGTATCTGTTGGTCGGTCTGTCTGCCTGACTGTCTGTCTGTAAATATCTCGTTTTACCTTTGCATACCACTCTCCCTGCCAGTGCTTTCTCCTCATACTTACATAGGATCTCTGTGTCTCACAGTCTCTGCCTCTAATTCTCTCTGTATCACTAACTCTCTGTCTATGACCCTGCCTCTCACTCTCTGTGTGTCCCTTCTTCCCTGTCTTTCCTGCCTCCTTGAATCGAACGCTGGTCCTCCTGAGAGCCAGGATGACTGCAGTCTTCCTCTGATCCTCGTAGTTTAACCAGTTGTCTCAAACGTCAACATTCGTCAATGGTTTTAAGAGCGCATCTGTCTTTTACCTCTCGACGATCCCAAAACTGGCGCCAAACAGCCCTAGCCTTCAAACACGATTATGTAACTATGCCGCTGTTAATGGTTTCTGGATTCAGTTTCTTCAGCCATGGAAAAAAAACGATAACAACAAATACTTACCAGTAACCATAAGAAAGTAAGTATATTCTTTCAATCAATCAATCAAAGAAATTTATTTGGCTGATCAGCAAATAATCAACAATTTACAATTATTCCACGACATAATCGTGATAAGTTTAATACTATTTGAGAAAAGAGAGAAGTAGTTATGGAAATGAGAAAGGAGGCTAAGATAAGCCCAGCAGACCCAATTAGGAACCAAAGGTCCCGCAACTCAGGGTCACCTGATAGGGCATGTGATATAGAAATGGGATTTAACTAACTACATACCCGTACTTTGGTGTAAAATAAATTTACAGATGCAGCATTCTAATTGGAACGGATTTTCGCGCAACAGATTGCCGGTCGAATTATAGCACGACCGTGGTATGGTAATGAAATTGGTCCGAATCGGCAAACCGGCTGCAGGAGTGTAGGCTCATCTTCTGGCAAATATAGTTGACAAATCAATCGGTCCAGTGATAGATGCATCTATAGAGACTCAAGATGCTTTATAATAATTCACGAATGGGGTCCATTTCTTACAATTTCATTCTATCAAAAATGTTGAAGTCTGTAAGAGATCCTGTTTAACTCTGGGTAAAAAATAATAATGATAATGAAAATAATAATAATAACAGTATAATAATAATAATAGTGATAATGATAATGATAGTGATAATGATACTGATAATAATGATAATGATTACCATAATAATAATAATAACAACAGCAACAACAATGGCAATAAATATAATGAAGTAATTATAATTAAAGTCAGCGACCGGAGACATTACCAGGAAAACACGCTACGCAAAATCATTATATAAATTGTCAGACATGTAGCAGACAACGAGTGCTGAATCTATGGAGCGATGGATGGAATCACGATTATGATAACAAATTATCAATAATAATACATTAGTGGACTCAAATATTTTCAAATCATATCACATGTTAATAATAATAAGTATTATTATTATCTCATAAATTAATATGAATATAAATTACAGTCACGTCAGCAGATTAGAGGCGCTCTTTACCAAGATTGGACAACGGTGCTATAGTATTCGTCAAATTGTTATCATCGTTTGATTACTATTATAATTAGCCACGGAAGTTGTGTTAATTTGTAAAGGGTCCGAGCGACGGAAATGGACGAGAACCGGATGGAGCCGATGATTGATTGACAGGTGACATTAAATTCCTCTGCAGACCTTCCCAGATCTCTTTTCTGTTCCATGTCAACTATCGTTCTTATTTCATCAGACCTATCCACACCATCACACCATGCGTCTTGCTCTTCAGTGCTGTCTCATCCGAACCTGGATGGATGCGAGACAGGGAGTACTCCAGCCGGGGTGATGATATGAAGGGGCAGAGGGTGCGTTGTGGTAGAAGAGAGGGAAAACCCAGATGCATCGTACCTAGCGGTTCCTTAATTGGGAGTGGTTCTGTATATGTGAGGGGTCGATGATGTTACCACTTGGTAGGTGCATTTGCTTTATAATTATGTTCTAACCCGAGGCTCTGACCATCGGTGCTACTGAACAGGGTTCACGCCCTGCAGTCAGCAGCTCCTCTGCTTTGAAAGTTCAACCGAGTGAAGCACTGCATGACGTCATTTCCACTTGCAATTTCGTATTTTATATACACGATATTACTAATAGCTGTAGCAGTCGTAGCAATTTTAGCGGTAGCAGTAAAAGCACCAACATGAGTAGCAATATAATTAGTAGCATTAGTAGCAATAGTAGTGACAATGGAAGTAGCAGTAGTAGTAGTAGTAGTAGTAGTAGTAGGTGGAGTAGTAGTAGCAGCAGGTGGAGTAGTGGCAGTAGTAGTAGTAGTAGTAGTAGTAGTAGTAGTAGTAGTAGTAGTAGGTGGAGGTGGAGTAGCAGCAGTAGTAGTAGTTGTAGTAGTAGTAGTAGTAGTAGGTGTAGTAGTAGTAGTGGTAGTTATTTGTAGCAGAGTTTCTAATCAAATTGAGCTTCGACGATACGTCTGATACTTGTAGGCAGTGCTTGACAGGGCACAATAAAGGTGTTTATAAAGTTAACTCAGCCATCACTTTCATGGTTACATTACCTGCGCCGGCGTTGACCAAAGCGCGCATTACATCGACCCGATTGTAACGAGCGGCATAATGTAAAGCGGTAAAGCCATCTTCGTCGACGTCATCGATGGAAGCTCGAGATGCCTCGAGATGCGCCTTCACGGCAGACATCTGACCATCACGAGCAGCCTACAGCACACAGGGACAACCACCGAGTCAATGGTAACTGGTTTACGTTCTGGCTGGTCAATGCTAACAGGTTGACTGGCAAAATGGTAACCGATTTACATGTACGTACTAACTGGTAGTGCTAACTGGTTGACAAATTGACTGAACGATTTAATGACTGATTGGTTAGAGAAATAATTGGATCACTGAGTGATCTAAGGAATTATTGGATCATTGAATAGTCTAAAGAGTTTATTGGATCGTTGAATGATCTAAGAAATGGGTGGATCGCTAAACGATCGAAGGAATACTAGGACAATTGATTGATCGAATGTATAATTGGCTCCTCGAATGATTGAATGCATGATTTGATGATTGAATGATCAACTGAGTTAATGGCTCATTGAATGATCGAAGGAATGAAAAGGCTTACCTGAACGAGCGTCATTCCATGTATATCAGGAAGTGACTTGACGTTGTTGAGGTCAATGGAGACACTGGGATTGGCACTCTTCCTCTTCTCCTTGCGATACCTGGCCAATTGACCGGACACGAGGCTCAGGGTCTTCAGCGGAGAATAACCGACCAACTTGGGGTCGCTTCCGTTCTTGTCGTTGTCCATTCCTGCACCAGGCATTGAACGTCGACCTTTCGACCTCTAACGGTCACCAACAATTGATAATCTACAGACAAGTCACAGTCACGTGTCATTTAACTGCATTCTTGCGGTGTCACGGATTGGAAACTAAACAGAGAATGGACATTGTAAGCAGAGAATGCAAACCATGGACAGAGAATGAAAACTGTAAGCAGAGAATGGAATTAGTAAAGAGAGAATGTAAACTGTGAGTAAACAACCTGCGTCAACGTGTCTATTTATAACCTCTGAAATAAACGGACTTTGATATGATAGCTATATTTTATTAAAAATTGTTGTCGTTTAATTTCAAACTGGCAAACCGTAGAACGATTACAAGTACAGTGTTTGATTGATTTAAAAGTAAATTAAGTGAATAGATGCATCTGATAAGGACACAAGCATCACGTTGTGTCCAGTGACTGCGTTTAGGCTATATTTGAAATAGACTACAACTAAGCGTAGCAAATTTTCTAGCACATCTAATATTATCTTAGAAAATACATTGCTATGCAAAAGTTCTATAGCCTTGAGCAGGAGGCAGCATGAATGGATGTTCCCTCTTCAAAGCAAGTGCATGACCTAAGGAAAAAAAGTGACCACAGGCAAGCAGACTGGCATCAATGAAATCGCTCCTCCACTAACCAATCTAAAACGATGATCACCGCCTTAATACGCAATTCCCTCTCTAGACGATTCTACGTACATTGCATATATTAAGGATCATCGCACGTGACTTTGAGTCTGTGCTAATTGTGCGATTACTACTACTGCGACTGTACTACTGGTGGTGTTATGCTACTGTCACTGCTTTTACTACTAGTACTAGTACTACCACTATTAATTACTACTATTGCTACTGCTGTTGCTAGTGCAAACTGCTAATTTAACTGCTATTTCTTCTACTACTACAATAACAACTGCTCTTACTAATAACAATTACTGCGCATTCTAGAAGAAATTTTTGTTGTCTCTTGCAATCAGCTCTCTCGTTGCATAATTTTGTATGGTTTCCACATATTAGTCTTATTTAGCGCCTGTATAGAAACAAAATGGGAAAAGAAACTTTGATAGAAAGATGGCTGCACTCACATGATTATATGTGTTGGGTCGTAATGTGGGCAGTCCGCTGGTGCTGCTTGGCATCCGGGAACAACCAGCGACGAAGTTTGCGATGACTGAGAATAGCCAGATGGAAATCGATGATAGCACCTGTAAGAGCGATGCACTATTTACCCAGAGACCCAACGCTCCAAGATGCCAGCCCAAAACCACGTCCATATATCATCGTATATATTTATATAGATGCGGTATATAGCTATAGACACAATACTGAAGATATACTATATATATATACGATAAGTCTATGCGCATTATAAATATATAAATATAATTATACGATGTCTATAATCAGAATTCAACCATGGTCGAAACCGAAAATAAGAGAAGCGAACTCTTTCCATACCCTTCGTGCGTGCTCGTAATCTTCGTCGCTAATATCCGAGTCTAAGAGAAGAGAATACATGTGTGTTTGCTCAAATGGGAAAGAGGCCTAAACACACAGAGACTGCCAGCAACAGGGACAGAGACGAAGGAAGAAACTTAACTATGAACTAGTTTTATTGCGCTCCTTTCTTTCAACATTAATGCATTATACATATAAACATAGTCTACATGTAGTAGGCCAATAGAAGAGCCAGAAATAACCGTTTAAATAGATTAAGTATACTAGGCCTACGCTTCTGCGTTTCTTGGCTGCTGGTCTAAAGTTCGTTCTGCAATTTCAGTATTCTTACTATTAGAATTATTATAACAATTACTATTAGGGGTTACTGTAGTAATTGCAGTAGCTGTATCAGTAGCAGCAGCAGTAGTAATAATGGTGGAGTGGTGGCAGAGGAAGTAGTAGTAGTTGTAGTGGTGGTAGTCATTGTTGTTTTTGTAGTATAAGTATTAGTGGTGAAATATTTCTAACGTGCGCAAAAATATCACCAATTACCGTGAATCTGATGCGCGGTTAGTCAGTCGTCAGTTGAACGGCAGCTGTTATATTGATATCCAGGTATTTGAAAGCATCGCTTTTTACTGTACAACTAAGTTTAGGATCTGTTCCATGCGGCAAATGTTTCCAGCAACCAAAGACTCAACGTAAGCTATTAGCTGCCAAGATGTCGTGGTTCCACTTTCAATGCAAGTGGAACAATCTGAGAACGAGTCTGTTAGGTCTTTAGCAAAAACGTCGTTTATGTGAAATTAGGGACAACACGAGAGGGTCGGTTAAAACAGAATCAAATTAGTAGCACAAACATAAAACGTCCGGTAAAACAACTCAGCGCGTGTCCTTTCCATTTGGTAGAACGCAGCTGACAATTGAATTGACTCAAATTGTGTAGAATATGATTTGTTGGCACTAAAACGTTTCCTCAGTAGTGCAGAAGCAGGCATGTTGAATATAAGACAATTTTTTTCGAAATCGTTCCAATAAGTATGAATAATTGCGCTGTAACTCTTGTATTGCGAAGAAAGTGACTTATGTGGATCTGGTCTTTCGCCAATACCATCCATTAGCTTCATGTCAAGCACGAGTGAGGAAGAAAAAGACATGAACTCTTAAACTCTGTATTTTTCAGGATAATTATGGGTAAACATACCCAAAGCTGAATATGAGCTCTAGTATTTATATGTAAAAAAACAAAAGACGGCAAAAAACAATAGACTCAGGAGAAACAATCAATGCTCTTTCAATCAATATGATGCAGATCTGTCTCGATAACTAGGCAACGTATCTACATTGCCATGATTCTCAACTACCACGAGATTATTATTTCATATAATTATTATTTCAAGTCTACTCCTGAGTAGTAGCCTTGAAGGGGTGCTATATAAAGTTTCGCAATAAATGAATGAATAATGAACAAATAAATATATATAATATTGCTCTTATAAAACAAAATATCATTAAATAAAATAAGCATTATAATTTTTTATTTTTGATCTCCTTTGAGTTGCATCATTTGGAATAATAAATGAATCATAGTGGTAGCAGGCTACATGTTCAGATATATATACATATACCTATATATATACATATATGTACAAACACATTTATATATATAATAAATATATATCAATATATATATATGTGCATACACGTTGTACCTAATAATGTAAACATAGCCAGAGCTTTCTTACGCTAATACAATAAAAAAATACATAGATACGCACGTGCAGGTATGTATACACGCATACATACCCCTCATGCCAGAATGGGTATCAAGTTAACAACTGGAAAGGGTTCAGAGTTCAGACTCTGTAGTCTCCTACATCGACCTTTAGCTGGCAATCTGCTCTTGGTGACTCAGATTTTAACAATCCTGCTGACAAATGCATTCGCTGAAATAATGATAAGTTTGTTATTACTCTTTGAGATGGAGAATTCCTATTTGATTCCACCGTATAAATGCATATTCCTTCCTTCCAGATGGGCTCGTAAATTATCTATAGTTTTGACGTCTGTATGGGTTCATGAAATGTCAGTTTAACCTTAGCAAAATAATGCGCTCAGAATGTAGTGAAACTCAGCGTTGAATAAGGTAAAGACTACTTTGAATGAGGAGAAGAACTACGTTGAATCAAAGAAGAATTGCATTGAATTAAGTGAATGACTGCAA
Organism: Bimastos eiseni; assembly: GCA_959347315.1. Taxonomy (NCBI): domain Eukaryota; kingdom Metazoa; phylum Annelida; class Clitellata; order Crassiclitellata; family Lumbricidae; genus Bimastos; species Bimastos eiseni. The sequence goes on from OY365811.1 coordinate 4,837,923, forward strand.
CGAATCAAACACTCTAGTCAAAATAAGTGAACATGCGGTTCCTACTAAAAATTAACAAGGCGATGCTTTGCTCCTGTAAACAGTCGGCAGTCAAGTCTCGACCATACGAACCAACGACTAGGAATTCAATGAATAAAAACTTCTACTATGTAAACTGTTACTTAAAACTTTTATCAACCGCAAAGAACTTTGTGCTGAAGAAATCACGCACAAACTGCCTCATACCCAAGAAAAAAATTAGGTTCCCATGTCGTTAATTAAGATAAAATATTAAACAACTGAGTATTAGGTCTACCTAAATTAAGCGAATGATTAAGTGAAATTGTTCATCATAGTTGGAAATATGCTGATCGACTGTCATTCGTGTGTATATTATAAGTACCTTTGTGTGACCTTAGCTAGCAGGATTTAGATCTCCTCCAGGCCCCAATTGTTACCAATATCGCAGGAGCCTTAAACAAATTTCTTACTGCTGTTAATCTGGTTGGTTACAAAAAACTATACTGATTGATTGATTGATTGAGAACTTATAAATCTACCATAAAAATCTTCCACTTGTGACTTTCCACAGATAGGAGGCAATATCGAAGAATATCAGCAGATTCTGCACAGATGAGGCTGCAAGATGCGTCTTTGTTCCAATCGTAATGATGCTGCCATGTCTGCGTAATCACCGGCTGCTCAGATGAGAAAACTGAAGAGTCATTGGATGGGGCCCGCAAACAACATCTGAAGCAGCCATCGTAATGGCCGATCCATAACGGCTCTTTGAGTACCATCTGTCTACGAAGTTTACAAGGAAACTGACGTATTAAGAGAAACAAAAGAACTGGATTTTTTATGTGCCCGAAATGTAGACAAATGCAAAGGAAATTTGCAATTGGCAATATTTATAATATTTATAATATTTATAATATTTATAATATTTATAATATTTATAATATTTATAATATTTATAATATTTATAATATTTATAATATTTATAATATTTATAATATTTATAATATTTATAATATTTATAATATTTATAATATTTATAATATTTATAATATTGCATGCGGTCTTACTGACATTTCGCTACTGCTCTCACTACCGATCTTGACGCAAAGTGTTGGTGTTCTTCACGCACACAGTAAACAGGAGAGTGCTCATTAGTTTAATAAAACCTGCTCTTTCTGGTTGTTCCGCTGTTTCGAATCGTGTATAGTCTGCTTGGTGGTAAAATTATCAACCTACGAACTTGTAGCAACGAAATCTTAGAAGATCTGCCCATTCTAGAATCAATTTTGGAATTTTGCAACGTTTGCGTAATTGAACTGGATCTATCGAGAACACTGCAACAGCTACTAACATAGGTTAATTGAATTTACAGAAGCTATTCCAGACATCTTGGCCCCGTTGGCTGCATTGGTAAGAGCGTGGGCCGCGTTCCATACTCCTCTGTGTAAGAGAACATGTGGCTCGAGACTATCTTCCCAAAGGTAACTCATTTCAATCTCGGGTCATCACAGTCGGTTCTCTTGGTGCCTATTTCAAACGGGCAGCGTTGATAAACGATTTCATCCGATCAACTCATTAAAAAATTAACAAGATCGAGCCACTCTATAAAATCGAGGATATTCACATTAAATCGTGTCGAAAGAGAAAGTGATAGACTATGGTGCAGAAACTTTGGTCCAACCATACCAAGTATTTGATCCTAACTTCCTCAAGCAGTCCGATTATGGAAAAATGCTGCTAAGTCCATAAGAGAAGATTTGTTCTATTGACCTTACTACAGCGAATCTGAAAACTTCTAAGCCGCGCTATGCAGTAATAGTATTGTTCTTAGGGCCCCGTGGTTAATGCGATTATGCGATTTCGCATTTCTTCTCATAAATTGGCGGTTTTCGTATATAAATTCCTAAATGGAAAGTTTTCGCAAATTATTGCATAAAGTTCGGAAATTTTGGTCAGTGTCAAATATGATTGGCCTGTCAATGCTATTATTAGGCTATAGGGGCTATAGTTTACCGACCAGATGACGTAATTATTGATGACTAGGACTCATGGTTTATGCGATTGTTCGCATAATTTACAAAAAATATTCGCATAATCCACGGGGTCTAATTGTCCTCTTACATTACATTGTCTTTGTGTAAATTCATTTATAGAAAGACAGTTAAATATCTAAAAGTTAAAGGAAACGAAAGTACATAGAAAGAAACTCAAATACAAGCATAGTAAACAAGAAAACAGACACAGAGACAGACGGACAGAAACACAGACAGACAGAAACACAGACAGACAGAAATACAGACAGACAGAAATACAGACAGACAGAAATACAGACAGACAGAAATACAGACAGACAGAAATACAGACAGACAGAAATACAGACATATTGTCATCGGAACCACAGATTTCTATTTGCCACTCGAAAGCTACGAGTCTGGCACCAGACGCCAACAGACAAACAGACAGACAGCCATGTACAGCGATACAGAAGGACATAAATAAAAAGATCAAGAGCCGGAAGACCCAAATGGAAAGCCAATTACCAAGAGATATGTAGGATTAGAGAGGGCATCATGATTACTGGACGTACAGTAAGACACCAACATAGCATTTCGATTATACTCCTTCAACCGCAGTTTACAACCTATCGACCTGGATCTTCAAGGACGACGAAATGAACTGGAAAGGACTAATAGAAGAATGGATGTGCCTAGTGGATGGATGGATAAATAGATAACTGGAGGAAGGAAAGAATATGGAGGAAAGAACGACTGAATGAAGAGAGGAAAGAAGGATGAATGGACGGATGGAAATTGATTGTGAAAGAAATGAAATGAAAGGAAGGAATGAATAAAGAATGGTAGTAGGGGGGAAAAGAACAAAGGGAAATATGAAAATTAAAAGGTGAGGTTGATGATTGAAGGATGGAAGGTAACGAAGGAAAAGAGGAAGAAAGGACGGTAAAAGGAAGAAGGGAGGAACAGAGGCATGGAGTAAGGGGGCAGGTTGAGAAACCATTGAAGTGCAGGACTTCAGTTATTCAAGGAAAGACTGGTGGCAGACAGACTGAAGTACAAAGACGACACACATAGTGCAGAGAGAGAGAGAGACAGACAGACAGACAGAGACACAGAGAGACGGGGAGATATAGGGAGAGAAAGAGAGAGAAACAGAGGGAAACTGGCAGAGAGACAGATACACTGACAAAAAGCAGACAGACAGACATAGAGAGAGTAAGAGAGAGAGACAGAAAGAGAGACAGAGAGACAGAGAGAGAGATAGCGCTTCAGTAGAATGGACTTAATGTTTTCGCTTTGGTATCTGGCAGATTCATCGAGTTTCAAAGCACTTCTTCTAAACAAACCTAGTGGCACTGAAATCGAACCTAAAACACTTTTCCTGCTCTCCCTCACCCTTTACCAGTCGCCATTATAAGTACGCCTCTGCGAACATAATGACATTGCTAAATCCCATTATGTACTTCCTGTAGCATTTCCATGATGCTTTTAACTCCCCACTCTATACAGCATTCAGACAAACAAACATATATTCATAAATCTATCTATTCATAACACATACAATGTACCCATATAATGTCATCGCAAGCCAGTGTAGTGACGGGGAAATTATAACGGAAAATGCATTATTCGTTACTCAATATGAAATAGTCTATGAAAAATCCTTTCCAGGAAATTATTCAGGGATAAATCGAAATAAACTACTAGTGATAAAAACCTTGGTTCATTTAAATCGGTCATGTCTGGAATATATGATAGTGTGAGTGAAATCAACAGAAGCAAATATTTAGTCATCGGAATAAATATTTATCAGTTAGGCTAGATGTTGTTGGAGGTGTGTAAAAAACGGCAAAAGTTCTATGTTAAAAATAAACCAAAAATTGAATCCAACAAGATTTCAATTCCAATGTTGTTGTTTCGACTCCGTATTAAATGACCTCCAAACATTTCCAATATTCTGAATCGTTCATTCATTCGTCCCTGCCTACTTTCTTCTAATATCTTTCCTTTTCCATGCCTTTCCTCCCTCGCTTCTCCATTAATTCCTTCCTTTCTTCCATCCTTCCTTTTTTCCTACGTGTGTATCACTTCTAACTTACCCGCCTTCCTTTGACAGTCCCGTCCTTTCTGGAAAGGAAACACGCTTAAATTACAGTGCATGACTCATTGAATCTGATGTTCACCCGATTTGCTTTTATCAATTCCACACAGCTTTCACTTTCTCCCTTGCTTCAACTTACGATCCTGGATACACTCCGACGTAAAATCATTACTATGGCTTTAACTCAACATTTACTTCAACGTGGTCTTAAGTAGAATAATTATTATCATCATGTTTAATGTAACGGGAGTGAGAAAAAGCGGAGTGGGAGAAGAAAGGAGAGAAAGACGAGAGGAATAAGCAGAAGAAGAACCATTTTTATGGTTGTTGTTGTTATTATTACTATTATTGTTATCATTTATTATTATTATTATTATTATTATTATTGCGACGATCATAATGATGACAATGCCGATGATGACGACGATGATGATGATGAGTTTCTTTAAGCGAATACAGAGAGGAAGACTTGGCCATGAGAAAATGATCGAATTTGTGATATATACCTATATATCCACATACATTGTATATATAGATTATAAATAAGTATATATATATATTTCACAAAATGCAACAGGTATCTCTGAGTGATATTGGGTCAACAGTCGGTAAGGAGGATAGGTAGGTTAATAAAAGCATGGAGCAAGTAAACCAATGAGCTGCAGTAGGGCCTAGTTATTCCTCTGGAACGTATTACCCGATTGGAACACCTGGATACATTAACTGGCGATGAGATGTTTTCCAGAAGACTCGCATTCCTGCCATTCTACGGTGGCCCCAGATGGTGTATGCGTCACTCGTCAACATCAGTGCGCATTGCTTTATATAAAGTTCGCGGTGTCAACACGCTAATGGACGAACTCCCCACTACATATATATATGTATATATATATATGTATATATATATGCATTATACAATAGTGTATGCATATAAACAAAACATGCCAATTGATTTGCAATCATTTAAGCAGCATGCGGATACAGACACAAGTGTTTACATAAGACATGTATATACAATTATTATATATACATGTATAAGATATATATATACGTATGCAGTGTTATGCATACAATTAACCGGGCTGCTGTTGAATATAAGGGATATGTCCAATGTACTTGTATTCGGGCATGGCTGCGTACATCATGGACTCAGTGGGTCCCTGTTGGGCGGAGCACTTCCCCGCCAGCTCCCACTCGCTCTCCTAGGGGCACTTGTTCTTCGAGCCTCACTGCTGCTGATGCGTTCGGTCGTTGCTGGCTTCCTGTCATCACTTCGAATGGCGATTAGCTTCTCGATCCCCCTCTTCAGGCGATTTATCTCGTGCGGGTACAGTCGATGTGATTGCATACCACCAGCTGGGCCGAGGAGAGAGGGACTGGTTAGGAAGAGGGAGCAGGGCGGGTTCGATGGGGGAGGCGACAGTGAAGGAAGGAAAAGAGTAATCGAACGGAGGAAGGAAGGAACGAGAGAAGAAAGGGGTAAAGGAAAGGGTAATGGAATGAAGTACGGGAAGGTGGAAGGAAGGCAGACGAAAAATTATTAAGGATGGAAGTGACAGTAGAAGAAAGAGAGGCAGGGATGAATGAAAGAAAGCAGGTACAAAGGAAGAAATAATGGAAGAAAGGATGGGTAGCTGGAAGAAAGAAAGAAACAAAGAAAGGTTTCAGAGAATAAAGGAATGCAGGAAGGAAGTAATGAGCGCTGCAGGAAAGAAACGTAGAAAGGATTGAGAGAGTAGGCGAGTGTTGTGGACGTACTTCAGAAAGCACCAATTGAATCAAGTGAAATCGTAGACTATGAAAAGAAGCTAGGTGGAAAGCCAATTATAAGTCAGTCCAACCACGGCAATACACGTCAGTCTGAGTCAACTTATTAAACAAAGACGCTTTACTGCTCGGCATCAGTCGCATCTCTAAGGGGAGTGTGTTCCAGGTGGATGAACCAGAATCTGAGAATGTTCTATTGTGTGAATATAATTGGTTGAAGTAGGTCGATAGAAGGCTATATCAACCTCTATATCAACCTTGTTGTGGAAGCTGGAGGGTCCAACCCCTCTGAAACCCCCACTCAGCAAGTCTGACAAAAGAACGTGTTAACTAGAGACAACCTAAACAATAGATACAAAGTAATTTAGAGACATATGAATTTGTAGGTCGCTGCGTTTTGACAGCGATCATTCTTTTCCAATAAACAAAAACTACAATTACACTGGCCTGAGACAACATAGACTAGACATAACGAAATTTTAGAAAACTTAGACTAGATACAACGTAGACAAGAGACAATACACACTAGAGACAGTTCCAAAATGACTGAATTCCAGTGCGTCACATATAATATTCGAGGAAAAACGAACAATGCCAGACGACGACAATGCTGCATGGATGACATGAATAACATCAGGACTAACACTGTAAGGGCAACAATGAACTTGACAAATGACCGAGGACAATGGATACCATTTGTTTCGTACCCATCACCGTCAAATGGCTCACCTCATGCATGGCATATTTGTATATGCAACAACAATAGCAATGAGGGAAGATTTATATAGCGCCGTGGTTCAATCGAGGCAGAAGGAAGTCACTCTGTGCATGAATTAAAGCAGCGTTTCCCAATCTTGTTGGCCGTGAGACCCGTTTTATCATAAAATTTTGGGCGGAACCCCCGTCAAAAACTAAACATATAATTGTTCTAGGTACAAACGTTTGAGAATGCAGACAATTATAGGTTTAGGCCAAGATTATATTAGTAACAACACAAATATCGATGCCAATAGCGTATGAATTCTCTTGCAGGTTAAGCATATACACAGTTGTTAAGCAAAAAGTCTCCATTTGTTGCACTGAAAGTTTTCCGCGGAACCCTTGTCTTCACATTACGCAACCTCTGGGTTCCTCGGTACACAGTTTGGGAAACGTCGAGTTAAACAATTAGGTAGCAGTTATAATCTGTGTTTATAACGTCGGTCTGGAGGTGCGATTTTAATCTATCCCAAAATGGCACATTCTTCATATATACTCCTAAATATTGTTCCAATTGGTAGGAACAGCGACAGAGAGTGAGAAATTGCCAAGCAGCCCCAGAGAAGAACGCTGGACTTCTCTAAATGACGCTTCTATCCATGTGAACCTAATTGATGATCTCATTGGGTTGAGTATTTTCAAAATGCTGGGCAAAATAATTAAGGCACTTTTAATGTCATGATAATTATTATTCTGACGTCATAATTATTAGAGAATTTCATCGAAGTGCAAAACCATTTCTCTTTCATCATGTTCTGACCTTTATGGAACTGTGGTGTTTATTGTTAAACACAACATCTGCATATAATGACCTCGAGCGAGTAACAATTATAATGGTCCTCTCTCTGGTCGCGTATGCGTCTTATTGCCCGGATGTGTTGTGTGTTGATAAATAAACTCTGTGAGTTCAGTCTTACAGTTTCACGTCAGAGAAGAAGAAAGATGTTGCGACTATAATCATAGGCAGGGTACGTCATAGCCTTATAGGACTATATTTATAGGCTAGGTTACGTTACTGAAGTGATATAGACAGACGCACAATGACAAATATACAGAGAAAGAAGGGCAGAGAGACAGAAAAATACATGTGTGTGAGAGAGAGAGAAGCAGACAGACAGACAAAGACGGACAGAGAGAGAGAAATAGAGAGACAGAGAAAGAGAGATAGAAGGAGAGAGAGAGAGACAGACAGACAGAGACAGAAAGAAGGACAGAAGGCGATTAAGCGGAACATAGATGTAAGACAAGGCCTACCTCAGTTTTTTTCGGAACAGGATTTGAACTGGCGGCCTTTCGACTTCAGCTAAATATCCGGTTTGCTAATCTTAGCAATCGCCCTGCGCACATCGCCCTGTATACTCATCTCATTTCTGGCGCTTCGCTTTCTAACTCCGCTTTCATATAAATCTCTCTCATCCCCAGAATTTCAACGAGAATCTCAAGCGAGCAGTAGCCACAACCCCCACTGACTTGACGCCGCTTTATCCTGTGCAGTGGTTATTTCTTTCTCGAGATTCGCTGCGTTTTCATTCTACTTCTGAAATCGTATTATGCCGATTTCCCAAAATACGCTGATCGGAGATGCTGCAAAAATGCTCTACTACAGCCCGAGGAATTATACTACGGAACTCCTCAAGCGGTTGGTTTCTGTGACGGTATTTAGGTTAGGCCTATTATGTGTTTGTATGTGTATGTATATAATTATATATATACAACACACGCATCAGCTCGTGCACACAGTAGGCCGCCATGTGGACTTCCTTAAAACAGCAAAGAACATGAAACTAGGTGTCCGAGTTTAGTCGCAGAACGTGCCAACTGTATTTTACCTTAATTCAATATGATAACAAGCCAGTGAGCAAAGGGAGAAATATTCAATCATTGTGTTACACTGTTATTAAAGTTTAAGCTGATACACTTATTAAGTGAATACTTTTTTATTTTAAGTTTTTTAAATGGAAACAGACTGGTAGTGTTGGTTTCTCTTTCTAGTATAATGTCTGTTAGAATATGTGGATTTTAATATGCAATTTCTATTTTGGGAGGGGCCGCTTAGAAATATTGGCGTATGGACGGAAATTGTTAAATCTGTCCCTGTCGTTGGGACTTGGTTTGATATTATAGAGTCGGATATAAGTCGGTCTCCTTGACGCATCTGTTATATGCATAGGATAGCTGACGAATTTATGCTACAGTGTCTTGTGAAAGAAAGGAAAACAAGATGAGAGTGGTGGTGGTGGTGGTGGTGGTGATAATGATATTAAGCTGTATTCCATCAACATGGGCGATTAGCAAACGTTATAGTTTCTTGTTCTCCTCCAGCGCTCGTGAATAAGCTGGTGCTCTGCGCTAGGCATTCAAGTGGCGCTTTATAAATTTGGAGATTACGATTAGGATTAGCCTATTCCGCATTCTCCTAATTCTCGGTTCATCTGATAGACGGTGTCTCGAACTGAATAAAGCGTTGCGAGCTAGCTGCACTTATGTTCCGCAGATGAGTGCCGTTTCTGGTATATATACTATTACACAGAAGTCCAAAAGATTTGGCTGTTCCAACGAGTCTAACCGTGAGCCTGTGTAGGCCTAACGCAAGCGGTGTTTAATTCAGAGAGAAGCGAGCTCCAACGGAGGGCCATGCATCGGTTGGTCCGCCTGATGATCGGCCTGGCAGGGCTAGGGAGTCGTCGTCGGCGGCGGCCCCCTACCTGCTCGACTCGGTCGGTGATAAAATGTAAGATTGCTGGAGCTCGAACACAGCTCGAGCCTTGCTTATAGGTAGCTGCAAGGGGCGGGAGGCTGATAGCAGAGCGAAGTTGGGCAAGTTTGGTTGGCAGTAAGTTGAACGGTCAGAGATGACTAGGCTACAGCGTCCTTGATGGTTTGTATGTCTCTCTGTCTGCCTGCCTGTCTTCCTATGTGTGTGTCTGTCTGTGTCTGTATGACTGCGTGAGTAATTCCATGCCATCTGTGAATTCAGGAGATTAAATAACCGCCTGTCATTACTTAGTCAAGACCTTTTTATGTCGGCTGCATGCACTGCCTTCTCGAATTGCACGCCCTACCCTCTCCTCCTTCCACACTTTCTCTTTCTCATT
>OY365811.1:4855159-4862659 GCA_959347315.1 Bimastos eiseni
GGGCGCCGCGAGGCAATCCATATCCAGATCGATGAGCCACGTGAGACTCGTCAAGTCGCATTCCGATCTGCTGTCTTCGACGCTAGAGGGAGTGGCACTGCGGCCAGACGCTTCCAACTTCTGGTTCTGCTCGTTCCAGTTCTGGCGAAGGCGCTGGTTGAGGCGCCGTCGAGATTCGCTCACCATTTCCTTCGGTCCTGGAAGATGAACATGGAATGAGAATCTCGGAGTTCAACCAGAACCATATATAAGCTGCACCAGGGAGCGGAGCTTTTATATACACAAGCGCTATATAAACAGTGAGTACATCATGACGGCGCCCGCGTTCAGTGGCTTATTCTTGAGGACTTCCTGATAAGAGGTGAAGGGTCAAGTCCTAGTAATTAATCTAAACGACTCAACAAGTCTCGTCTGCATTACAGAAAGCAAAGACGATTAAAGATCAAGAACATATACAAACCCCAGCACACACGATTAGGCTATATGTAGAACCAAACAATTGATACACTAGGTTTTATGATAGTCTGATGTGTGTTTTTTAAAGTGCCGATGCAGCCTGATTTAAAACTCAGACACACGCTGAAGAGGACTTATAATGACGACGACGATCTTCGACAGAGTCAATTGGTTTTCAAGTAGATGCTTTATTAAGTGCTAACACCTTCTCAACTCTCTCTCAACTCACCTTCTCAACTCTGTCTTCCTCCCGGTGTTTACATGTGCACGTGTATGCGTGTGTGTCTGTTCACGCATGTCTATTTATGTCTGTATCTGGCTGTGCCTGTCTGAGTCTCTCTGTGTGTCTGTTTCTGTCTTTGTCTGTTTGTGTCTCTGGGTGTCTGTCTGTATCCATCTATGTCTGCCTGAGTCCGTCTGCGTCCGTCTTCATCTCTCTGTCTTGATCTCTCTGTCTTTCTATGTCTGTCTGCATGTATCTGTGTTTATCTGTGTCTCGCTGTCCTCTTTTGGGCAACAAATTTATTTTAGGCCTAATTGCAACGCACTGGAGTGAAGATCTCGAGCAGAAATATCGGATCGGGATCGAAACCCGCTGCTGCGTCTCAAGCCTTAACTTAGGTAGCGGCAGTAAAACAGTAAATGATCAACCGGACGGATTGGCGATTTGCATTGATGCCAAATAGTCACGCCTTGTGCACAGCGAAAGGTCTTCACATAACGAAGCAATCAGCGATTGTTGCCTTAGTAATCGATTGTCCTTCAGAAGCAAAGTGGTTGCTAAAACAATTCTCCGAATCGATTTGGGGTGAGTAATATAAACCTCAGGTAATGACGATGATGATGGTATGATGATGACGACGATGACGATGACGATGCCGATGCCGATGCCGATGACGACGACGACGACGACGACGACGACGACGACGACGACGACGACGACGACGACGACGACGACGACGACGATGACGATGACGATGACGATGACGATGACGATGACGATGACGATGACGATGACGATGACGATGACGATGACGATGATGATGATGATGATGATGATGATGATGATGATGATGATGACGAGATTATGATGATGATGACGACGATGATGATGATAATGATGATGACAATGATTCTGATAATAATAATAATAATAATAATAATAATATTAATACTGGCAAGAATAATAAAAATAATAAAATCATAGCAACACTATCAGCAATAATATAATCTAGGCTTAGAGTTCATGGTTATTATTATTAAATGGACAATCTCCAAAGCGCTGTAACTCAGGTCATGCCGCTACAAGGGCGCTATCTTGCGCTGCACTCCCTCTGACAATCGATTCTTTAATCCTAATGACAGTTATATTGTCTTCCAAAGCTTTACTACACCAGGTATCTCCGCCACGGCTAGCACTCAGGGAGTGCCAGTCCCAAGCCTAGATAAAGGAGGAGGGCGACGCTAATGATCTTTGCTATCACAAAGTGTCGTAAAACTGCAACCATAATTATAATATAACCAACCAAGCCCCAAAGAGTCGAGCGATTCCATTCGAGCGATAACTGAAGTGCGTTTGGGACCACAGACATTTTGAAACGATTGGCAATTCCTGATATTATGCACCCTATGAATAGAATAGCTTTTTACGTGCTCTTGAATATACCAACCAGTCAAAAAGATAAATAATACTTAACTAAAAAAACAGAGACCATCTGTGAGCTTACCTGAAAATGTGCTCGTTTATTAAGATCACAGTCGGCTGTCATCACTCTACGATGTTTTGGTTTGTCAGCATACGGGCACTTTCTCTCATCGACAGGTCTTTAAATAGAGAGCAACGATCGAGAAATGCTTCCCCATAATATGCGTTGAGACACGTTACCGAGGAATTGCAGCTTGCTTGCCCGGCCGTGTGCTATTTGGCACGCTCTGCCCGGTAAGCGCGCTAAGCGAGCACCTGCAGACTTGGCTCATGCGGTGAATTAATCCAAGCGGCATTGTAATGGGCGCGCGATCGGCTGAGTGCAGCCTAAGTAGAGGGATAAGTCCAGACATGCACGGTTTCAACGCATTGCCTCTGTCAACAAAACAACGCGGTGGCTCAATGCTTGCATGTAGTAGGCCTAAGCTCGACCTGTTTGTCCACGTCCGTACTTACGGACCGGGTCTGTGAAATTGTACTCAGGAATAATTAATACCCCGTATGTGTTGCTGGTCGGCTGAGGCCATTTCACGCCGCGAAATAGAGAGCGTCTATTTACGTTGGTGTTGGTCCGCTTTATAGATGAAAATCGGAATGTTTGTTCCGTGTAGGGACACGTCCTGTTTGCCTTCTGTTGATCTTATTCATTTGCTGGATGAATTGCGTTGAATTGCCAACCAATTTAAAGAGCCGTAAAGCAATATGAGATCTCAAATGAATTCAGATCGAATTCTCGTGACTTCGGAAGAATGCAGCGCAGACTGGTCTACATTCTCCACTCTACACAGAACACTCTACACCATACACTTTACACTCTGTGCTCTACGCTCTACACACCCTCACGCGATCATTCCAATTAAATTCATAACGTGTTACTATACTATCTTGGATCAATAATATTATATCGTATTATCTAGATAATGTAAAGAGTACGTTTAATTTGTTACTTTATAGTAGGAATGTAGTGTAATTCATGAGCATTTCGGAGCAATATAATTCAATACAATGCGACGCTTTTGTTTACTATTGCTCTATTGTCAGAGTTAAGAAGTGCACACGACCACCACACGACAGTATAACCACAAATTCTCTAAGATTCCACTGAATCCCAGATCCTCCCAAAATGACCCCGTTGCTCTCAATCCCTCTCAGGTTCTTCAGAGATTGACAGGGTCCTCCAGGAAAATCTCATTTCATCTAGCATCCATTGGGCCTTTATAGATACAGTACCCCACGAACCCATAACTAGTATTTCGCAAGCAGTATCTGCCTAAGAGACTCTCATAGTTATACAACAGACCTGCTGAAGACAAAATCTGTTGACACAGGCGCGAACTTAACAAGTCAATCCTAGTTAATACTTAATTTCAACCTTTCTATACTTGGCTCAAACAAATTCCCACGGCGATGGAGCGGATGTTATCAGAATTTCCGATCCTGAGATAATCTTATTAATGGACAGTGGACACAATGATATATTGTTTTGTAGTAGTTAGCACAATTCACAATTCGGACGCGCCCTTAGGGAGAGACTGTGCGAATTAGCCTAATCATATAAATACTAGGCCTATATTTCTGCAAACACTTAGATGCACAAGGCTAGGCGTGTAAAATGTATATCCAATCCATATAAAAGTATAGACTTGAGAGTAATAGACCGCATGTGAATTGAATATATGTTTGCCTTGTGTTAAATCGTGGACTGAAATCGACCGATCGAATTCTTTGCGTGGAACCATCGTCCGCCGGATCATCCTCGTGGAATCGTCTTCCACAGGACTTGCTGCTTGAGCTCCACGGCCTTTCTCTTCCCTGTGTAGGATACGCCTGAAGTTCGTTCTATTACTATTGGGTCGGGAGCACCTCTGAATCCCTGATTGGTGGTTCATAAATATTCAATTACAATTCGTTTTCGATGCGTTGGAGATGAGCGTTAATCGACCCACTAAAAGGGTGTGTAGGATGTTGCTGATTACTTTCGCCCGGGTGACCGGCCGACCTTAGCTTAACCGTAAAGGGCTATTTGACACCTGCCTCTCATTCATGCAGTGACTGAGTAATCAGGGAGTCATCCTTCATATACAGGTGCTTCACAGGTGTGCCACCAATAATAATTAATATAAGACATTTGCTAAACAGTTACTAGTATCATATTACAAAAACAGTAATTATAGTAACAATAACAACAAAACGACAGCAACAATAACAATATTAATATTAAAAATAATAAATAAATATATATATATATATATATGTAGTAAATTAAATGATGATGACTACGATGATGATATTGATAGAAGTGCTACTACTATTGGTGATGGTAATAATGACACTTAGACGACCGTGTTTTATAGAATAATCTTTTATTGTTCTCTGTTGTTACATCCGTACAAAGGGAAACAACGCCAAAGCTGGAGCCTGTCTCCTCTGACGCTTGCCAACTTGACAGCAAATGTATTATATTCAACTTTTTCAGCACGTGACACCCACTCATTCCTTCAAGACGGGTGTGATTTGTAGATGGTAAACAAGGTACTTTCCATCCACCAATTGGTTCAGTCCATAATCACATTAAGGAGATCGTCCCCATGCATTAGAGTCAGAGCCCATTGCTGATCATTATTTCAGGTCGGTCTATTTCCGTCAACCTACTTCAATCTTATTCGGATCTGCAAAATGCATTATATTCGATGTCGGATTTTCCGGAGGGGCAGAGGGTTACTTACATCCCAGTTTCAGTTACAAGGGCATTACTATAGTGCGGAATTATTCATATTCCCAGAGATTCTCTCCGCATCTATTTTGGCAAATCGGATCCTGAATAAATTAACATGATAACGGTTGAATTTATTATTAGCAATCTTAAGCCTTTCCAATCGACTAGAGCTTTATCTCCAAGGCTATAACTAAGAATTTTCCTTTTTGATCGGCATTTTGTGATCAGGTATGATTAAAAATGTAAACAAAATTTAATCCGATGCTTTTCTGTCTTCTTTTCCACGTCTCTAAGACAGTCAAGCAGAGACATCTTCTGAACCAAAGAACACTTAGTCTGAAAGCAGAGTAGTCCAGAAAACGCACCCGCAGCACATCCGATGCAGGATACTCTCATATATTACCGGCATGCATTAAGCTTGCATCATGTTTCCGCGCCAATGTTTGTACATTGACACTGATACAGTTAACTTTTACGTACAGCTGACGTGCTGCGCTATTTTATTCCGTCTTGACAGTGCTCTTGCGCTATATAAATCGTCATATCATCCTTTTTGCCCTCAGGTTTCTCACTCCCTAGGGACTTAAAAACTATTAAGAGTTTTAAATTAGTTTGTTTTGTCTGGAAGGTTAGACCTCGTCTTCTTTTGGAACACAGGGAAGGTATTATCATTAACACATTCTGATTATAATTAATAGTAGTAATAATAATAATGATAATAATAATACTGTTATTATTATAATTATGATTGCTATTATTATGATTATTACTGAGCCATTAAAAACCGCTAAAAATCGCGTTAAACAAACACGAAGTACCAAGGTAAAGTTAAACAATTTGTCCAAGGAATCTATGTTAGAGGAATGACTACTCGTTCCGTGTACACGTTTTACTCTTAAACGTAGATGTTACCTCAACCTAAATTTTTGCTTGTAATTGAAAATATGATATTTCGAGCTTCCAATCACATTTTTGTATGTTTTGCTGACATAGTCATTCGTCAGTTTATCTTCATAATAAAAGTAAATGAATCAGCTTTTTATGTCAAAAAGATGTGAAAATATCTTACTCCTGCTCATCGTCCAAAAACTGGCGACACAACGTTACATAGGTACTTTCCAATCCAGTGCATATTAGGTCCTTGCAATTTGTCTGCAATAACGACATGGCAAGCAATTTCTATAGCGCCAGAGTAATCACTAATTCAAGTGCGACACATCCCGGAAGAATATAATTCGCTGGCGGGTGACGTCAGCCGGCGTTACGTCATCGTCGTTCCATTCGTTGACTTCCGTCGCCTCTTCGATCATCCCCATCGCCTGAAATATTTTGTCGTCAATTCATGCATTATAGATGTTGTGATGATTATGATAATAATAATAATAATAATAATAATAATAATAATAATAATAATAATAATAATAATAATATTGATATTGATTTTATAATATTGATATTGATATTGATATGGGACACGACAGTGTCAGATCCAATGGCAATGTCGTATCTGCCAGAAACGTCACAAAGAGCGGGCGCATCGGCCGAGAGGGCGGCGAACCTCAAAACTCAGAAATACGCCGAGCTAGCCTCCACGTACGTCTTCACACCGGTGGCATTCGAAACCTTTGGGCCCATCAATTCCGAAGGCCAAAGCTTCCTTTCAGAACTGGGACACAGACTGAGCACCGTCACTGGGGAGCAGAGGGAGACGACTTTCCTCTACCAGCCCATCTCGATGACTATTCAACGTTACAACGCAGTTGCTTTCAAGGGAACTTTCGCTGCTCATGAGTCCAACGAGCAGGGTTACTTCGGACGACATCGCCATTAATTTTCACTTGAATTATGTCTCTTATTTTGGTTTAAGTTCATAGTAAGATTAGGGCTAATAATAATAATAATAATAATAATAATAATAATAATAATAATAATAACAGTAATAATAATAATAACACCAATAGTAGTAATAATAATAACAATAACGATAATGATAGTATTAATAAAAGTGATAGAATTGCTGATAATAATAACAATAAGCAAATAGCAATCAAGCCTATTGTAAGTACATTATTAATCAAGCATTATTTTTAAGTTATACCTTGCTTATTAATGAATTCACCTGGAAGACGTAATAGCAGTTGGGAAAAAGATACACGACTCTAATGTTGATTTTAATACTGACATTACAATTATTTCATTGGATTCGTTGTTATTGCGTTCTACTGCCGCTCATTATACCATCACACCTAGGGAGTGGAAGTCCGAGTCAACTTTGTAGGGCGGGTCTTTCGGGTATCGAACCCGTTCTCCGTGAGTATCAATATCATTCGACCCGAGTCCTAGTATAACTACCATCATAATCATCATCATCATCGTCATTATTATCATTATTATTATTATATTTCTTATTTGTATTTATTGTTATAACCTTATTATTACTAATATTATTATTATTATAATTATAATAGTAATAATAATTGTTATTGTTGTTATTATTATTTTTATTATTATTATTATTATTATTATTATATTAGGGATTGACCTACCCATGCGTAGAAAGTAGCCACTGCCGCTCCTCGTTTTAATTCCAGTTCGTTAACGGTCGATAGAATGGCTTTCGATC
>OY365811.1:4867659-4891781 GCA_959347315.1 Bimastos eiseni
TTCCCCATCTCCGTGAGCAGGTACTCTGAGCAGTCGGTCTCCTGTTGCGTCTCGGAACAGAACCTCAGTGATGCCGTGAATCGAGCGCTCTTCACGATCTTCATCCTGATCTCCAGCTCTCCTGTACTCTCCCACAGAATGACGGGCTTGGGGTGGGACTCCGGAAGCAGGTACTTATCGTCCTTGACGGTCAGGTCGCCCACCTGTTGGTCCTGCCCATCAGAACGAGGGTACGGATATGTCTCGGCCACTCCGCGATCCGCCTGAACGAGGAAGTTGCCGAGGTTCAACGTCTCCTTCGTGGTGACGTCCCTCCCGTTCAGCTGATACACATACTGTCCGGCCTTCGGGAGGTCAACGAGTACGTTGACCTCATCATCGGTGACGTAATATCGAACGTTGTTCTTCATCTCTTCTTTTTTAACCTCGTCGCTCCATACCTGGTGTTGGTACACCATCGTCTTGCGCGTCAACCTTCGGAATCGAAGCACCGCCTGACCCCTCTGGGCAATGACCACGCCACCTGTACCCTCCATGGCCGCCAGCCCGCACTTGTCCGCAGTGAACCTAATTCCCCAGATGCGGGTATCGGTCTCCGGTCTCGGCTGGCAGACCGCGTTGGGCTTCCGGCAGTCGATCAGGTACTCGCAGAACACGTTCAGGTAGAACTCGTCGGCCCAGGCGCCGTGCAGCTCCAGCTTGTGCTTTCCGTACTTCCGTAGGTTGACCGTCACCTGGAGCGAATCGTCCATTCTCTCCAAGAGCACGTAGCGGTCGAGGGATACGCCGTCCACCTCGTTGTAGTCGGGCAGATACTTGGACTTATAGAGCGCGTAATCGAACTTGTACTTCTTCCCAGGGGCCAGACCCACCTTGATGACGACCTGTCCGGTCTCGGCCACCACCCTGCACCTGGGAGGATCGATGGACGTCAGCCCCAGGACGTGATATCTGGGCGACAGGAACGCCATCTCGATGAACTCCTTCCTCGTGACCGGCCTGGCGAGCAATTGATCCGCGGTATTCGACACCCAGTGACCGTAGACATGGGCTTCTGGATCCGTCAGGAAGTAGAAATCGTCGCAGTAATACACGATCTGCTGGTCTTCCTCTCGGTTCGTCTTCCGCCCGGCGAGGTACTCCCAGTCCGCGTTCGCCTTCACGATGACGCCCTGGCTGCCCCAGTGCTGGTCGATGATCCGCCAGGCCTTGTCGACGTAGACGAGACAGTGGGTGTTGCAAGCGTCAAGCTCCTCGTCTCCCACTTCGTAGTTGATCCCCTTTACCATATCGTTGTCGACCACCTTGCACGGGATATTCACAGCACTAACAGCCGACAACAAAATACAAGCACACAGCTCTTTGAATCGTGAAGGCAACCATTTGACTAAAAGATACTTTTGAATAATAAAATTGTTAACAGGAGGTGCCCGAAAAGGTATAAAGGATTCTTTCCCACAGGCAAACTGTTAATAAGACAGCATGTGATGGTTTAACTTACAAACAAAATCGACCATCATATACATAAGCGGAGAAACTTAAAACACGAAAGCTATAAAATGGAGTAGTAACTTCAATTGACAGCGAGATTACGATAAAAAGGCACAACGAGATGTATATAGGTCTATTGTCCAATAATATATCTGGTCAGATTCCTACCACCGTCCACATCGTTCTTCCTGCATACTTAACGTACTGGTTCCTCAAACTAGAACTGCTGTGGCTTAGTCTCGATCCTTTGCCTTAATTGGTCCCTTTCTTTGTAATGTGCTTGTTTCTTCTGTTCGCTCCAAAATGCCATCTCTTCTTCTTTAGGTTTTCTAAAAAACGCATCTCCTCGCTGGGTGTTGCGCACTGGCAGCGCTTCTGAACGGTTCACCCTACCAGAAGCAATTTACAAATGCCAAAACACAAGAGAAAAAGAAAACTTTTAGTCAACTTTTGAGTTTCTCTTTTGTATACTCGACTGCAAAACTACTTAAGAGTGAGCAACTGATTTCAGCGTAGAGTTAAGAATAAGACAATCCTAATTACAGACAAAGATATCTTCACGGGATGGCTTTTTGTTGAAAGGCACTGAAGTAAAAAAGTTATTGTGATATTATTTTAGGAAGATCGTATACGTGGAGTGGTTATTTCCACGGAGATCGTTTCTTGCACCGTAGTAGGTAAATATCATTGGGAACCAGCTTCTTCACAAGGGCGCTCAGTCAAAACCAATTGGATGGGCAGCAATGCCTGTGATACGCGTAATACCTGCACATTTTGGATAGTAGATGAGGATAGCCGCCAGCCAATCGTTTGTAGACGATGACAAAGATATCGAACAGTGGCGTGCTCTCATCCGGGTACCCGTGCTTTGCCTCGTAGGCCTTCAGCCTCTGAAGTCCTTGGGTGGCGATCCAGACAAAGAAGGCCCTGACCTTTCCAATGTCATTGAATGCAGGGCTCGTCAGATGTGTGACCAGCTCGTTGAGGCTCTTTCCGCTGAGCTCAAGAGACGTCTCGAAATTGACACAGAATGATTTGATTCATTACAATAATGGGAAAATTAGTTAAACAGTCGATGATCAGCGGTTGATCAAATTAACACAATGAACAATTATAGAGAACAGTGACTACCTATACTCACATGATTATACGTAGCTACGAAATGAGCACGTCGACTGTATTTATAGTAGTAATAATAATATTAGTAGTAGTAGTAGCAGCAGCTACTAAATTAGTAGCTACTAAATTAGTTAAACAGTCGATGATCAGCGGTTGATCAAATTAACACAATGAACAATTATAGAGAACAGTGACTACCTGTACTCACATGATTATACGTAGATACGAAATGAGCACATCGACTGTATTTATAGTAGTAATAATAATATTAGTAGTAGTAGTAGTAGCAGCAGCAGTGATGGAAGTGTGTGGAGTAGTGGAAGCAGTAGTGATAATAGCAATGATAATAATAATAATAATAATAATAATAATAATAATAATAATAATAATAATAAAAATAATAATAATAATAACAATAGCAATTATAATAATGGGGAAGTAGTATTGGTGGTAGTAGTAGTAGGGGAAGTGGGTGTGGAAGTAGTAGTAGAAGTCATAGTAATAGTAGCAACACCATTAGCAACAGTATTGCTATTGTCATCATCACACTCATCATCGTTATCATAATTCCTTAGAGATGACTTGACATACATTTCTGGCGTGTTCGTCTATCTGTTGATAGTCTTCTGGCTTGAACACTTCCGCTCTGGTCATTGGCGGAGGAAACGGAAGTGGAATTCCTTGATCGTCCAGCTTGTGTTCGACGTTGGCCGCCGTGAAGTCTCTTTGTCCCTTCTCCAGGAGCGTCGGAGTTGGAAATTCCGTGAACGGGGTATAGGTGCCATACTGCCACAACAGAACACTCATTTAGCGGCACAACCAGCAGCTGCCTTTGCCCTAGTATAAACGATGCTAAACGTCATTGAATAGAACTACATTTATGTAGCGGTCAGCAAGTGTTACTCATGCAGGCAGGCAGGCAAGCATGCTTGCTCTCTCGGTCTCTGTCTGTCTGTCTATCTGTTTGACTGTCTGTCTGTCTCTCTGTCAATCACTCACTCACTCACACCTACAGGCGCACATCCAACTAGAGACAAAATCCCAAACAGACACACGTACGCAAACGTTCACAGGTACACACAAATGCGCAACTGCCAAATGTAATTATTATGTTATATCTTCGTTTATTAATCAAACTGACAATTAATCCGCAGCAAATAACAGTCACGTGCAAAGAACAGAAGAAAAAGGAAAATAGCAGACTCACAGCAATTAAGGGTTGACAATAAGTTTTTGAAACTTTCATGAATTATACATTTGCAAATGGAAGTCGCTATGTATGCCTCAGTGTAAGTTTTTTATTTGGCCATTGGTCGACCCTGTCTGTATTCGTCTGTACTCTGATGAACAAATACTTATTATTATAGAGCACCATCTACAAATTATTCAAAATGTGGACGCCAGATGCGTTATGCTGTAAACATGGTATAGGTCTACGTGGTAAGGTTGCAGCTATGGATGGTCCTCTATCGCAAGCTAGGAGCAACATCGTTGATTTATTCATCAATTGAGACAGCAGATAATCTGTTTGACATTTCAATAGGTCATCAAAGGCTCTTAAATGAATTAATGAGGTCACGCGGGTCAACTGCTTTGAACAAAGCGATATCACTCGACCATCGATATTTTAAAAGGAGGGACGGATTGGCGACGCATTGGCGGGCGACAGGGAAGGCAGATGGACGGCTGAACGGATGATGGGAGGATTGAAAATTGATAGGGAAGAAAGATTTACCTCATGGCTCAATGATTAACTAATTCGTTCGTTCATTCATTTATTCGTTCATTCGTTCGTTTGTTCTTTAATAAAGTAATTAATTGAGTCGCTGATTAATTAATTAATTAATTAGTTAATCAATCATTCATTCATTCATTCATTCATTCATTCATTCATTCATTCATTCATTCATTCATTCATTCATTCATTCATTGCATGATTGATTGATTCATTGATTCATTCATTCATTCATTACATGATTTATTGATTGATTCATTCATTTATTCACTAATTGATTAATTCATTAATTCATCCATTCATCCATTCATCCATTCATCCATTCATACATTCATACATTCATCCATTCATCCATCCATTTATCCATTCATCCATTCGTACATTCGCTCATCCTTTCATCCATTCATTCATTCATCCATTCATCCATTCATACAGTCATGCATTCGCTAACACTTTCATCCATTCATCCGTTCATTCATTTATTCATTGTGATAATTTTGAGAGCGACCTTGCATGAAACCTATTTAGAGGAAGGATGAAAAGAGAAGAAGAGGAGGGGAGGAAGAGAATAAGACATAGAGGAAGGGAGGTACGAGAGGCAAGAGAGGAAGAAGGCAGGGGAGGAAAACGGATGGAAAAACGGTAGGGTGGAAAGACGGAAAAACACAGTGAGAAGAAGACGGATGTGGTAGGAAAAATTGAAGGACGGATGGAAGTCAGCACTGATGAAAACACGAATGATACAGTGAGTGGTGGTAGCAGAGACACACAAGAGGCTAATACACAAGATGGCTGTGTGCGTATCTTTATATATTATATATATATATATATATCGTTGTTGGCCTACCTGTGGCTCTGGTGGCAGTGGTGCAGGTGTCTCCTGATGTTGATCTGTCTTTGGTTTGACCTCTTTAACAGGTTCCGTCTGTTTCTTCTTCGATCCTCCTCCGCCCATTCCTATTCCACTTCCTATCGTCCAGTTACGATTCTAAAACACGCTTATGGCTGCCGCGAATGTCATAAACACTCCTCACGAATTAATGACCCCGCTAACTATTCAATATAATGCAGTATCTGTTCATCTAAATCCCTTAACTCGCGTGTCCAACATTTTCTTTGCTTTCCGGTGTTTTTATTGGCTGCGTTTCATCCGGAATTTGTGTCATCCGTCTTTTGAAACGGTCCTTTCTGTTACTTTCATGTAGTTAAGACAACTTGATTTTGATTTCGTTGATCTGATTCGACCGGTTGCTATGTAGCCGACGCGAGGCTATTTCCTTGCAACAGAAAAGAGTTATCAACGCTGTGTAGCTCAGGCGTCGGTCACTAAAGGAGTCAAGAGTATCAGAAGAGAGCGAGAAAGGGACATACGACAGCACACAGGCGAATGCGAAGGTAAGAGAGAGCTGCACTTGAAGAGAGAAAGAAAGACACACTTGCCTGTGATCAAAGTACTGTTGCCATTGTGACGAGAATGATTTCAGGTGATTTTGCCGGGCGGACTGAATATAGAACCAGCGGCCAACGCTGGTTCCATTCGGTCACTGACTCATGATATAAAACATTTTCAAACGTAGTCTACTACCATACCCCCCTACGCAGCACCTACTGAGCATAGTCACAGTTCCAGAGCAAACGGTTATTACATAGGTAGAGTTTAACTGTAGGCTCCCCATGCAAGGCGACTACCACGTCATGCATCCAATTTAACCAACGCCGCCGCCTAGTGATAGCAGGACTAGTCAGCCATATTGCATATAGCGGGATTCAAACTCGTTTCCTCTTATACATGAGAGATCAAATGCTGGGTCCTGGTATCGAACCCGACAATAACGCATTATCCAAAATGCTTAAGCTGTGTTCATTGTGCACTACTGTAAACAGAACGAGTCGTTCGTGGAGAGTCTGGGACTTAACGGTTCAGCGCTTTTGGTTTCAGAGTATAGATACGCTTCAGCTCATTACCTCGTGTCCATCTAACCTGGAAGGGCATACATACACAGCGTGTTTCGATATCTGTGTTCTTATCTCATCTAGAAACTTCTATAGCTGACAGGGCATCAGTGGATGGTCGCCCCTATGCGTGTGTGTAATAAGTTTATTTAACGACGCATCCATGACAAGGATGATATGCGTTGCCCTAAGCGCACTAATGATTTATGTAATAACGGCGAAGTAACATGGTTCATTGTTCGTGACTCCCTCTAGCGAATGGTCCATGATAATTGCATTAAAGGATAAAATGAATGTTAATTTTTTAACTTTTACGCTTTATTAACAAAGGTGCAAAAGTGAACCTTCAAGCGAAGACAACACCACTCTTTACAAACATTGTA
This sequence comes from Bimastos eiseni, assembly GCA_959347315.1. Lineage (NCBI taxonomy): Eukaryota > Metazoa > Annelida > Clitellata > Crassiclitellata > Lumbricidae > Bimastos > Bimastos eiseni. The sequence continues at coordinate 4,874,341 of OY365811.1, forward strand.
AATAAATTTTTATTACATTTATTTAAAGTCTACGTGTCCCAAATAGAAATTACAAAGCTCGAACACGTCCTTGCTCCGAATGGTGGAACGTATCCGTTAAACCCAAGCTTCTAAATCGTCACTCGAAAGTCAAGCGTTGGGCACCAGCTTTTTCTGTCGTGTAGTCACTTCTGAGCTTTGAAAAAGGGGCCGATAATAAAGAACAAGTTTATGGACGTCTTATAAGAGCAATGGTCTTTGACGTCTTACCATGTTATTAACTCAGTTATGGATATCGTTTACCTATGTATTTACCATCTGGAGTCCGATCGGATTCATTCGAATTCTTCCGTTTCACACCTTACGGCGATTTCTATAATCTTGCCGTTTGTCTTTACTTTCCATTATCTACAATACTTCTATTGGCATATTTGCATAGATATGAATTTAGCTATGAACTAAAGTAATTGTTCTTGTATTTTTGTTTTTTTTAAACTACATATGTTATTCTTATATGCGCAAATTTATTTACACAATTCGATGCGATATTGTGTAATAAATTTACATGTGTAGCTAAAAGAGGGTAGAATCAAAGTACAGTTCTATTGTACTGAATTATACCATGCCAGTCGTAGAAACACAAGTAGATTCAGGCTAGCTATGGTCAGTTGGTGAACTTAAGTGAAGCATTTGATATTATTGATTGAACCGTGTTTTGGTCTTTTGCTGACGTCCAACGCTCGACATGGGAGGCCCACAAGCCCACCTACAGGGACGTCACTTGACCCCATTAAGTGACTTATTCTTTACTCTCACCCTTGTTGTCTGTTTTCAACAGTTCGTATTTGTTCAGTGTGTTTTCACTGTTTTGTGCGTCACTGTAAGATCACTTGCAGATGATAAAATCCGCATTTACTTTCTGCTTCGCAACTGTTGGACCCCTAACTGTCGATGACACGTAGACCACGATAAGAACCTTGCAGCCAATAGCAACCAATGGCAACCAATGGCAACCAGCAGCAACTAGAAAGACGTCAGATCTTTCCAGACGTTTGTGAGCGGTGTTGACCTGAATTCACTGTAACAATACAAGTGTACGCCTATATATGCCCCCTTGTCGCAAAATATCGTTTGGGCTTCTGACACTTACCCCAAAAGGGCTCAGTATGAGCAGCCCTTGCTCATAAGTCAGTTCAATGTCCTCAGAAACGTCGGAAATTGCTTGGACCGCGCGTGGCTCTTCTGACATTCAATGCATCTTTATTCAACATGGTGAATTCGTGCCCACAAACACACCCGATGTCAGAATTTCACGAGTGTCATGAGTTCATACGGGCCCCATATGAGTGTTTTGCAGGCCGCATGTGGGCTTATACATGTATGCTGAAGGGAAACTACCAATCTGTTGTAGCTCGGGCCCTTAATTGTAACCGTCAACATTAATTGTGCAGTTTGGTGTATGCAGAGACAACAGTGAACACTTTGGTTATTATTCATTGCTAGTACCATGAGAAGATTGTTCGCCTAGCTAGCAGTTTCTGCTTCGCACCTAATATTGTCAGATTAAGGCAATTATAATTATAGGTGCGACAAAATCCGTTTTGGATACAGCTAAATCTCCTGGCAGTCGCAAAAGGCCCAGTCGTTAGCAGTTGTCATCAGAAAGTTACCCTTCTTCATCTTCACCTTTACTCATCGGTCGCTATCGGCTGATAAGCGGGCATACATGACTGGGCAGGTGCGCGGAGTAACGCGCCTCTTACGCGGCGGCGCACCTGTCAATGTACACCTACTCTCGTCCCGTTGGACGCCCGACGGCCCAGCGATTATCTGACACCATCGCCACTCGATCGTTGATCGTCGGACTTTGTCACTTGGTTGTCCCGCTATAACCGTTACAGGTTTTACCTTCACGAGCGCAATCGTTAATGGTGAGCGCACGCCTGAAAAAGTAAGAGAACATTGAAATGTTTTAGTACTATTTTCTGGAGGTATACGCTGGAGAAATAAGTTGTAAGACGTGGAAATGGGATTTGTCGGATTGTCTTTTCGTCTTGGTTTAGTCCCAATTAGATTTAAGCACCTCAGTCCAGACGGCTGATTTTTCTAAGGCGATGGCGTGCTTCTAAGCTTAAGCGGGGTCGATGTCATACTTTTTGCTTTGCAATGACAGCGTAAATTTGTAGATTTTGTAAGCGTCTTAAGCGTCTGTTAGTTTGAAATCGCAGAGATGCGTTTGTAGTATTACCAAGAAAACTAGAGACAGAAAGTCAAATGCGACAATAGATGGGTCAGTATTGGGAATGACTCACCTGCGTAGTGAGTAGTAAGGGTTTCACGTCGTATTGATCATTGCAAATATGATTTGCAAGGAAGTCAGAATTCATCAACGGGTTTTCAGGGTCAAATCGCATGAGCTGGAATATTGGTTCTAAGCATTGCATTCGATAATTGCCAGATCTAACTCTTCCAGCTTATGCAGTTGTCCCTCTGCTGGTCAAAGGTTCGTTCCGTTGAAACGTAGGACTAGAGTACAAAGTCTGACAAACTCTGAATGGGTCTGTAACTACGAACTGCAAGGAAGGTATTCGAATCTAAATATAGCATAGAACAAGCTTAGGGACGACTCACAACAGCAATAATATATGGTCTTTGAAGTCTTTCCATGTTTTTGACTCGCCGATGAATATCGCTTAACTGTAATTTTATCTTCAGGAGTCGAATCTAAACGTGATGTTAGCCATCGATATATACACAGCGAAGTCGAAGGCATCAGTTCTGGTTTAATAAATATAGAATCGCTAAGCTATACGACGATAGAGTGGACCATTATTCACCTCTGGGTCAAGGTGTGAAGGGCATAGGGATCAGTATAGGGAACGACCGAGATTGATTCGTATATGTATGTTCCTCGACATCTGTTGATGTTTAGACGGATCTCTATGAGAATGAATGATATAAGGACGCAAGAAACAACACGCTTTAATGATACCCATATATGCTACACACTCATCGGATTGTGGACGACATTTTGTAGCGCAATGGTCGTGGGAGATGCTGTGTATGTTTGTATGTGTCTGTGTGTGTGTGTCTTATGTTCGTGAACTAAAACGTCTGTTAGTAGTATTAGAATGGTAACTAATGAACAGATATGCATGGTACAGATGTAATTTCTCCTTGTGTATATACATGTATATACAAACTTGCCGTGTATTATCGATTACAGCTCCGTTGTAGACCCTTTAATTGGTACTGCTCGGGTACCAGGATGGTACCTGTTGACAGCACTACATGCAACTGGTGTGCCAGAGACCATTTTATTAGCCTTGTCATATATGAGGGAAGGTGGTTAGTCTGGCTTCTCGTTGAACGTAGATATGTTGAACTTAGAATAATATTGAAATATTATGTGAAACGTCCTGCACAGAGTGCATGGTTGATTGAGGAACTCGATATGAGGTTACGTTCTCCTTCGTTCTCCATCGTTCTTCGTTTTACTTCGTTCTCCTTCTTCGTTCTGTGTTGTAGTGGAGAGAGCTCTATCTCATGATACCCAACAAAGCATGAGATTCAACTCCTCCAACTTCAGTCAGATCGAAAAACATCGCTAGACGGCTAACTATAGATATCGTACTGACTGTCAGTGTTCACTAACTGTGTTTCTTGACTAAATACATACTCTCTTGGTCAAGATTTGACTTACTTTTTATCTTGGCCATAATTTGGCTGACACTATGCTATCTCAGTGCACCCCTGAGTGGATATCTCGAAGGGACGCTACGTTAAGACCAGTTTATTAAGGTGGGATGTAGTGTTAGCAACTTCGTTTACTTGGTTTCTGCAGGTCTGATGGCGGCTCTACTTCAGGGAAAGTTTTTAACTTTAAGAGGCAACATTTAATAATCATTATTTATAGTGCAATACAATACAATATAATGCAATTAAACGCAATACAAATATGAATGATTGATGATCGTGTGTTCGTTTCAGAGTTCATAAGTGAGCGTAAGAATTGGTAACGGCTTTTGCTGTTCAATATTGAAACAATAGACAGTAGAATAAAAACAAGAAGTGTTGCAACTATCGTATGATACGACGTTATACACGAGAAGTTAGAGAAAACCCCTAACAATAAAAAAATGTACAAATCAGAACATTTCTCAATCAGAATGAACTGCAATCACGCCAATTTAAAAAAATTGATTTACTCAATGAGAATCTAAATTTGATATCAAGAAAAACTTTCAGATTTTGAAAGACGCTCAGAACAACCTCGAGATTATGAAGTCCTTTGGTCTATGTTCATTTTTATTAATTCATGTGCGACCAAAGACCGACGCATTCGAGACCAAGACCGAGAGCAAGACCGATCTTTACGAAGATGTAAATATTGTTCCCCTTCTAAGCTACTATTTAAGTATTTTTGATTGATTGATTAATTGTTTCAGATTTCGTAAGTGTTCCTACGCGGTAGATTCCGAACCATCAAAAGGCTTAGATCTAGGATTAATGGCCAAGCTGGTAAATACCGAGAGCCGGAAATTACTCTGCCATACCAAGTATAAGCTCCTCTATAACATTATTTGTGAAATTAATTTTAACCGAATTTCGCTGTAACAGGTTTAGTGTAGAGCCTGCGATTAATAAAGCATGGATTACGACTATACAACTTAAATAATGCTGCATTATAATGTTGGGCCTACTATTGGCCTCTCGCTCTGGAACACGCTCCTGTTGGCTTTGCGCTTGTCACCCAGGGTCCACTCAAACTATTTCATACTCGCTTTGCAATTGTTCTTTTCAACCGCGCCGGGGTCGGGAGCGTTCCAGAGTAGTAGCCTTAAAGGGAAAAGATTTATATCTTCGTAACGAGTGAATGAGTATACGTAATAGTGACTAGCGTATATCTAAATATTTTATGCAAATGCAAATAGATTCACACCTGCATTTCCGTTAGCTGTAACATCTTCGATTAAATAATTATTTGAACGTTAGTTGGTCTGTTTTCACCTCGTAAGATATAGGACCCGTGGAAAGCGAATGCTTGCTCCATCACCCAGTTGACAATATTCTAGACTTTAAAACTATTTACATATAGTCCGAAACGTTCCGGTCCATCGTCATCGCAAGAAAACAAACAGCCTTTAATCATTGAACCAAGCTCTATGTCTTTCATCTTGTCTTTTTCGGCGAAAGAATCTTCACACCAAAGGATTCACTAAACAGAATCGATACTTCACAGTTAACACCGAACGTCATTGTTTCTGGCCATGTTATCAGTTCAATAGACGGGTCTAGTCTCTAGTGCAGACGGCGACGCGGCGCAGGTGAGGACGTACTCCACGGGAGGATCGCTCTTCGTCGAGTGTACGGTGAGCGGAGTGTTTGATGAGCTACCCATGTACTGCGAGAAGGCCGTACTGCCCGGTGAGAGAAGGGGCAGACAGCGCGGCGGGGCTCCCCTCTCCCTGAAGATCAGGGTCTTCGTGAGGTCCGAGCCTCGGCAGTAGATCGGTTCCGCAACTCGAATACCCGAACTGCAATTCATCGGACAGAGTTCTATCGTTGGTCGTCCGAACTCGCAAGAGCTCTGATGGTCGGAAAGAATCGTCTGGCACAAACATGGCGTCTCACGACCTACTCCGACTCCGACTCCGACTCCCTGCGTCGGTGACGTAAGACTGGGCGTGTACGTCACTTCGTTGTAGCAGTCGTCATGATTGGTAGACGACATGGCGGACACGTCACCAGCTGACGTGAACTGCGGCTGCCAGTTACCGGATTTCTGATTGGCTGGACGGCTCAGTTCCAGAATCGATCGGTGCCTGTGATTGGACATTTTAAGCATATTTTAGTATTAGAATCTTAAAGCTTTAGCTTATTAGATACGAACAATACTTGAACCTACGGGTCTATAAGCTATGATTGTTTAGGAAGTATCTGTAATGCAGTGATGCCCAGGGTCGTGCCGAGGGAGGGGCCACCGGGGCCGTGGCCCAGGGCGCAAATGTGGGAAGGGCGCAAATTTCAGGATAGAATAACTTATTATTCCATAAAATGCACTATTTTAAAAATGTGGGGGCACCTGATTGATACTAGGCACAGGGCGCAAATACTATTTTCAAAATGTGGGGGCGCCTGACTGATGCTAGGTACAGGGCGCAATTATAGCTCGGTACGGCCCTGGTGGTGCCAAGCGATTGTCGAGCTCTAAACGTCAAACCAATTATTGGACCCTGATCCTTATACAACGTAATGCATGCAATTGAAATTTGATGATTCCATCTGACAACAGTGACTAGGCCCACATGAGCAATCCACGTTGGTCTCATGTATATCTAAGGACAGGTCATTTGTCAGTTAGCAAACATTGTCCATGTGACTGGAAGAGTGACACTATTCGTCTGGTTTCCATCCCTCTCTGTTCTCCAGGCAACGTATCATTTGCATCACCCGGTATCTACATGTAGATGAAATCCTCTCTTGATCTGGCGATATAAATAAGTTGATGCCAAATCTTAGCCTGGTCTTAAACGCTATTGCGATTACGGTTTGAAATAATTAATGCCTCTGATCGATTAAGAAAAGGCTCCGTAGAGACACCATACCATTGAATTCATTATTAATATCAGGAATTAGAAGTCGATTGCTTTAACCAATCAATCAATCGATCGGAATTCATGTAGCACCCATTCTGGATGTCTACCCAGAGGTTATACACTTCTAAAATTATCATCTCCTCCTTGAATATCAAAGCCCCTCTAGCCCTTCGTGTCTCAAGTAACGGATAATCGGACAGGACCCGGGGTCGCAGTCGGTTATTATTGACTGCACTGCATGCTGCCGGGGACTATATATACTACAAGTCGTGACGAAGGTGTACGTCGTTCTACCTGTGAAGGATGATGAGCCCAATCGTCAGAATAATGGCTCCAGTAACGAACGCCAGACAGATGACGACCGAAATGAAGAGACCTTGAACGTGTGTAACACCAGCATGAGTTTAGCCATAGGCACACCAATTAGACCCAAGCATAATCGACCACAAGCTATCCCATATCCAGACGCTACTCCTGCGCCACCACATGACCATTAGCATCACCATCTACCACCAAGGCATCATGCGGTCACTTCGGCTTGACCTCCCCGAATTCTGTCCTGGCACCGAAACTAGCGACAAGCGAGGCTGTTGGGGAATTAATTTCTTAAAGCGCCGGTGAATAATCTGGTTTCCTTGATTCGTGAGCTTTGTGTGCGTTGAGAAATTTGCGAAGATTTGCATTACATTACATTATATTACAGCCAACCATCACTTTAACTAAACTTACTTGCCACAGTGGCATCGAAAGATCAGACTGCGTGCATGCTAGAGTAAGGCGATCCCGCGACAATTAAAGTAAGCCAAGGCAAGGCGAGGCTAGAGAAGACGGGTAAGGTTATTAAAATCCACATAATGCTATAAAAGGCAAATATTATTGTAATGTAGCATGGTGTAATCTTGCAGCGTAATTCATAATCATAAACTACAAATATCTATAGGGCTAAAGCTTTATAAGCGCAAGGTACCGGTCTGTTTGACAAGCGCTGCACTGTATCAGAGATCGATGTCAAATAAATGTTCGATTCGGCTGTTATAGATAGGCCTACAATGATATTTCGTTATCATCCAGGCAACAACAGATCAGTGTTATTAGGTTCTGTATTTGAGATTATCTGAAATAGACTTCTTTGCGTTAAGCTCTTCTTCAATCTTCTTAGATGAATCTGGGAGCAAGACTGATTTGAATATCGTCCTGAAAGTGATTACTGAGAGAATATATGTTCCTAAGATAAGCGCTCCATAAAAATGTCACACTTATGAAATATATTTTATCCCAAGGCACTCCAAGACGTTTCCAATACATTTCGAAGCCACATATTGAAGCCCTACAAGCGATACTAGTATTCTATATTGTTATTCTATTGCAATAAAACAATGATTCTAATTAAAGACAGACAACCAAATTGGCATATTCGAAGCAAGGACTTCGACAAGACACACAATTTCATCGCTAACTAGACACCTAACTGGAATAATATAAGCAGCTAAAGAGGAAGGGAAACAGTTGTCCTTTAATTAGAAACTGCAACATACCTGGGGCGTTTGTTGCTTCATCGATGACGTTTTCAGTTATTGCAGCACCCGAACCAACTGAAGAACATATAAAACGCAGTAATTAAAGTATACCACTACCGACTATATGTGGAGTAGTGGTAGTAGTATTGGAAGTAGTGGAAGAAGTAGTAGCAGTTGTGGAAGGGGAAGTGGGAGTAGTAGTAGTCGTGTATGTAGTATTGGTAGTAGTAGTGGTAAGAGGACGCCAAACGTGTGCTCTGCGTGGGACCATTTCGGCTGAGGTCAGCCCTGGAACCCGTCAAAGGTTCATATTGCTTATAATACTCTTCACTTATTAGATTTCAGAGCAGCACATCCGCCCTATATGAAGACCACGCAATGTCTACGCATGGGCAACAATAGTACACGTATACTGGTTTAGCCATCAATTTAGCTTATTAAACCTGTGTTTAAGAGGTCGATGCAGACACTCATCTCTCGATCTAACCCATTCATCTGTGTCTTACTGAAAGACACTTTAGAGTGCAACTGTTACGTTGCTTTCTTGAGAATAGACACACATCAGAGAGGTACGTATATACAAGACATTCACTAGAATTACACGGACGCCAACGTTTTGACTGACCATCCATCAAACATAAATTCTGCCGGACAGTGACCGCAGGAACTCCACTACTGGTACCGGAAGTGGGGTCCGAGATTCTCCTTTTTTCTCGACGAGCGATCAATCACGGAGCGAAGGAATCGGTCAATTTAGTCTCTACGCAACCGTTCGCTTCGGAATCTTGCGTTTTGCGGAATTTCCATGACTCCAGTAATCCGCGAATCATCCAAGCACCTTTACCAACCAGCTGCTAACCTCATAATCTATTACCATGGCAGCCGTCGTTTCATGCGCTCGCCGTATTTAATTCTCCCCGGTGCATTTGGCATGAGACCCCGTGTACTCTGTGCATCGTGTCGCCCAGCAGACAACTAAGCTGATCATGCTGTCACTTTGAACGATCGATTGCAACCGGTTGGAACAAGAGACGAATAAGAAATAGGAATAGGGCTCTCCCTCTGTTAGCATCCACGGCTCCTCTGGGACTAGTTCTCGTTTCAATACCCTCCAAAGCGGGATGCGATTCAAGTACATGTCACCTGATGTAATGTAGATTTCTATCAGTTGCATTTTTATTTCAGCCTACACTCTCTGTCTCTGTCGGTCTGTCTCTGTCTGTCTGTATTTCGGTCTGTATGTCAGTCTGTCGGTCTGTATGTCTGTCTCTGTCTATCTGTCTGTCTGTCTCCCTTCCTCTCTCTCCATATATATATATATATATATATATAGATATATATATATATTCTACCGTTTTCATTTATATCGGTCCACTCATTTGAATCAGTCAAGCGATTAGTCTTAGTAACTGGAACAATTACGATCTCGGCAGATACACGGGAGTAATATATCGTCTAGGCAGTTTAACTGGTGTAGTTAGTTTACCATCTGGGCGGAAAATAGAAATAATACCACGTGAGCAGATAAATTGGAATGATAGTTTCACTTGGGAAGATGCACTAAACACGATACTATGTGAGCAGTCAAACTTATGCAATTTATCATACGAAAAAATAAACTGGAAATAACACCATTTTAACAGATAAACAGGAAGGATTTGCCACCTGGCAAGATAAACTGGACACAATATCCTGTGAGCAGATAAACTGGAGTAGTTTACCATCTGTGCGGATAAACTGGAGGTAATACCACGTTAGCAGATAAACTGTAATAATTTACCATCTGGACAGAGACCGACGCTCCCCACCCACTCGTTATTGAGACAGACGACTCGAAAGGACGATCCTCCGTGGTGACAGTTGACATCGACGGACATCTCGTGACGTCTTGTCCAAGAGTTTGACGGTGCCTCGAAGTCAGTACAACCGATTGCTAAACACACAGAGACAATCGAATCTCAAGCGAATAGAAACGTCTAATGTCGTTAATCTAGTCTAGGTCATTATATTCTAATCAAACTCAATCCGACATAAATCTAATTCTAACCTCTATCATTATTTTCAAGTCTACTCTGTTCGGTGTGGGTCCATTCTGTTCTATTGTATCCTATTCTATTCACGTTGTTCTATTCTGGTCTATTCAAGTCTGTTCTGCATTTATCTATTCTATTCTATTCTATTCAATTCTGTTATGGTCTGGAATCATACCAGAACCGAAATCATGGAACAGATTTCTTCCCTATCGCGAACCCGATTCCGCTATTTTCATTAACAGTCCAGTCCGCTAACTAACCATCAACGTAATCGTCCAGTGAAAGTTAGTTTGCGTGCTGGACTGTCAATCAAACGACCAGAGTCGGCTTCGGGAGAGGGCAGAAATCTCGCTCATGACTTCGGTTTCACTCGTGCCTTGGAAAATGGAAACGCCATATTTGAATAGGACGTCAAAAGCAGATTCCTTTTGTCCAACGGCCATCTGTCATACCCACCAACCGTCAATATACGGTTAATTCGCGTCAGTGGTCGTCATGGTGACCTATTATTCGACGTCACTGACAATGCGTCACAGCCTAGATATAAAAGAGGGTTCTAAGCGTCGTTGATCCTCGTCACCGATAGATGGTTGAATTACGGGATCATCTCCGAGACAGATGATACCCATGTGAAATGATCGACACTTCCCCAAGGTCCGGCTATTTGTGATATGCGATAGTCTCTACATATATCGTAAGTGACCCTGTATATTTCTTGAAAATATCTGGAGTACATCTTAGTAGATTTCTTGTACAGACGCTAAAAATATTGCACTTGTGACTACGATTATATTAAATCTAGAACAGAGTTGCTTCTTGTATCTCAATAAATGGACAATGGACACAGTGTCACACACGCACGCCTACACACATGCATCTACACATACATACACACACACACATACACACACAATTACATTGTCTGTTACCTTCGTATTGCAGGAGAAACTTTGGTCGGTGGTTTTTCACTGGGATACCGATGAGACGGATCTCCAGTAGATTGCCCTGAGACGTGTAGATATGACGTCGTCTGCTCCAACCGCCGCAAACGTCGACCTCACGTGACCGGCTCTTCTCGACAATCGTTCCATACCTAAGGAACATCAGAGCAAAGCAAGGCTTAACGGAAACGGAAGAGTGGATGAACTGACAATTATCATTTTGGACCCAAAATGGGCTCCAGACAGTTCAGGTAATGGAGGCGTGTACTCATGACGCTAGAGGATGGATGGATGTTGTTACGGATGGACGAACGGCTGATTGAATTGATTGACATACTTACTTGCTTACCGATTGGTTGATCGATCGATCGATTGACTGACTGATTGCCTCTGCGAAATGATCTTGAAAGGGCGCTATAGAAATTCTGATTGATTGGCTGATTGACTATTTGGGCGAATTATTGACAGCACAGTGGTGGAAAATATATGCACAGATAACTGTTATATCATAAGTATGTTATTCTCGCGCAAGATAATTCCGTAGGTAATGAAGAGGTAATGAATGACATCAAGAATGGACTTCGACAACATGTCCTCTGACTGGCAATTTCCCACACATGTGGCCTTGCTTAGAGACTTCTACAGACTCTAGGGTTAGTGAGTGAGTGAGTGAGTGAGTGAGTGAGTGAGTGAGTGAGTGAGTGAGTGAGTGAGTGAGTGAGTGAGTGAGTGAGTGAGTGAGTGAGTGAGTGAGTGAGTGAGTGAGTGAGTGAGTGAGTGAGTGAGTGAGTGAGTGAGTGAGTGAGTGAGTGAGTGAGTGAGTGAGTGAGTGAGTGAGTGAGTGAGTGAGTGAGTGAGTGAGTGAGTGAGTGAGTGAGTGAGTGAGTGAGTGAGTGAGTGAGTGAGTGAGTGAGTGAGTGAGTGAGTGAGTGAGTGAGTGAGTGAGTGAGTGAGTGAGTGAGTGAGTGAGTGAGTGAGTGAGTGAGTGAGTGAGTGAGTGAGTGAGTGAGTGAGTGAGTGAGTGAGTGAGTGAGTGAGTGAGTGAGTGAGTGAGTGAGTGAGTGAGTGAGTGAGTGAGTGAGTGAGTGAGTGAGTGAGTGAGTGAGTGAGTGAGTGAGTGAGTGAGTGAGTGAGTGAGTGAGTGAGTGAGTGAGTGAGTGAGTGAGTGAGTGAGTGAGTGAGTGAGTGAGTGAGTGAGTGAGTGAGTGAGTGAGTGAGTGAGTGAGTGAGTGAGTGAGTGAGTGAGTGAGTGAGTGAGTGAGTGAGTGAGTGAGTGAGTGAGTGAGTGAGTGAGTGAGTGAGTGAGTGAGTGAGTGAGTGAGTGAGTGAGTGAGTGAGTGAGTGAGTGAGTGAGTGAGTGAGTGAGTGAGTGAGTGAGTGAGTGAGTGAGTGAGTGAGTGAGTGAGTGAGTGAGTGAGTGAGTGAGTGAGTGAGTGAGTGAGTGAGTGAGTGAGTGAGTGAGTGAGTGAGTGAGTGAGTGAGTGAGTGAGTGAGTGAGTGAGTGAGTGAGTGAGTGAGTGAGTGAGTGAGTGAGTGAGTGAGTGAGTGAGTGAGTGAGTGAGTGAGTGAGTGAGTGAGTGAGTGAGTGAGTGAGTGAGTGAGTGAGTGAGTGAGTGAGTGAGTGAGTGAGTGAGTGAGTGAGTGAGTGAGTGAGTGAGTGAGTGAGTGAGTGAGTGAGTGAGTGAGTGAGTGAGTGAGTGAGTGAGTGAGTGAGTGAGTGAGTGAGTGAGTGAGTGAGTGAGTGAGTGAGTGAGTGAGTGAGTGAGTGAGTGAGTGAGTGAGTGAGTGAGTGAGTGAGTGAGTGAGTGAGTGAGTGAGTGAGTGAGTGAGTGAGTGAGTGAGTGAGTGAGTGAGTGAGTGAGTGAGTGAGTGAGTGAGTGAGTGAGTGAGTGAGTGAGTGAGTGAGTGAGTGAGTGAGTGAGTGAGTGAGTGAGTGAGTGAGTGAGTGAGTGAGTGAGTGAGTGAGTGAGTGAGTGAGTGAGTGAGTGAGTGAGTGAGTGAGTGAGTGAGTGAGTGAGTGAGTGAGTGAGTGAGTGAGTGAGTGAGTGAGTGAGTGAGTGAGTGAGTGAGTGAGTGAGTGAGTGAGTGAGTGAGTGAGTGAGTGAGTGAGTGAGTGAGTGAGTGAGTGAGTGAGTGAGTGAGTGAGTGAGTGAGTGAGTGAGTGAGTGAGTGAGTGAGTGAGTGAGTGAGTGAGTGAGTGAGTGAGTGTGTGAGTGAGTGAGTGAGTGAGTGAGTGAGTGATGTGAGTGAGTGAGTGAGTGAGTGAGTGAGTGAGTGAGTGAGTGAGTGAGTGAGTGAGTGAGTGAGTGAGTGAGTGAGTGAGTGAGTGAGTGAGTGAGTGAGTGAGTGAGTGAGAGATTGAATGAATGAATGAATGAATGATAGAGAAAAACGGATTGACCTGTAGCATGTTTCTACCCCGTGCAGTTGTCCCTTCATCTGGTCCCTTTCGTGTTCCTCGAGGGTGAAATCCCACAGAGTGATGTTGATGCGTTGACCCCTAGGTACACTGAGCAGCAGAGGGCAGGGATGGACCCTGCACTCCGACCCATTCACGTGACCTGAGATGAATCCTGAACGATTGACCCTCACAGGAAGGACCGTCGACTCGTTGTCACACGAACAAACGGTTGAGTGCACTGGGAAAATCATAACAAAAGGCAGAATGTTAAGGCTATGTGTTGTCATGAAATGGGTCGGAGCATAAAAATTGTATTCAATAAGTCATAAAAAAAATTTCGAAATATTGTGTCACTAAGTCATGAAGTCATAAATGACAATAGTCCTAGCAAGTAAATTCTATTCACTAAGTCATGGAGTCATGAATAATGTATTGAGCAAAATAAATTATTGTCATTAAATCATGAAGAATGTTCTGAAAAAACTAATAAATTCTTTTCACTAAGATATAAAGTCATGAAAAATGCTTAGATAAAAATAATGTATGCTCAAAGTCGGGAAACGATGATAAATCCTCAAAACAAGCAAATATTGTTAAAAAATATATTCACTAATTGACGAGACTAATATCATTACGAAACGATTCAGGGTCTATTAAGAAGAGCTCCATAAAGTCCATAAAGAACCCAAACGGTTCTACCAACCGGACACGCAGTTGTAGCTGACTTCCAGGTACGTCTTGAAGTCCCTTGGACATGGGTTGACGCGGTCCAACGTCGCATCCGGAATCCGTACCTCGCAGCTCCTGCTTCCGGAGCACATGCCATCCATGTGGGTCCCAACGTCCGCTGAGCATCCGCTGTGTCCATAGTCCAGGAAGACACACCTGCCCAGTCTCATGCGTCCGTACTCAGCGTGGCGGATTAAGATGACCTGAGATGCTGGACACGAGGCACGGAAGGTCTCAGCCTCACAGTAGTCCTTGACAACTACGTCGTACATAAATCACTCAATTAAGTAATAAAGCAATCAACCAAGCAATTAGTCAATCAAACTATCAGTCGGTCAGTCAGTATGTCAAACAGTGAGTCAGTCAGTGAATCAATGAGTCCGCCAGTCAATCAGTCAGGCAGGCAGGCAGGGACGCACGCACGCACGTACGAAGGCAGGCACGCAGTCAGGCAGTCAAGCAGTCAAGCAACCAGCCAGTTAATCAGCTACTCAACCAATGAATCAGTTAACCAGTCAGTCAGTCAGTCAATTCACCAATCTGTCAATCAATTAACCAGCCAACCAATCAGAAAGGCAATTATCCAGCCAGTCAATCAGTTAACCAACCTACCAACCAATCAGTCACTCAATCAGTAAATTGTATAGATTGACAGTTGGATACATATATGGAGATATAGACTGTGGACACATGCATAGACAGGTCCGAAACGGTTCATTTACGCATCAACTTTTTCAATACAAGTGCACCGTTCAACAAAGTACAAAGTACATTTATAATCGACAAAGACAGATCGTTTAACAACCGAGAAGGAAACATCGCCCATCAAACAAACACGACAAACGAACGACGACTGCTTTCAAGCGTTTCATCGTATTGTTTCAAAACGAATTGTCCAGGCTATTTACCGAATCTTTGTCACGCCGTGGAGGTTCACACACGATACGACTGCGTCACGCACGCACGCCGTTGCCGCAAATACGAAGCCAAAAGTCTCGCCAAAAACAACCATTATTAAGCTTATTGTCTATACGTCGGTCGGAAACGAGGAGCGAGATAGAGAGAAGATGGTTTCTTCGATGACAAATAATAACATATGGTGTCCGTTTGAGGCTGGGGGCTGGGAAGGGGCTTGGTGTACCGGGGAGGGATCGGCAGCTGAGAGAGAGAGACAGAGAGACAGAGAGACAGAGAGAGGCAGAGAGAGACAGAGAGAGACAGAAAAGCAGAGAGAGAGAGAGAGAGAGAGAGCGTGAGTGCGAGGTGGGATGGATGGGAAATAGAAGCACAACGGCTACAGGCATTGGTCTTCGACTCTCGCTTCAACGTCTTCGCACCACGCCGTAATTAGCGACAACCCGTTTTGTCACGCAATATCGTCCATTAGGCGCAAGATCGTATATCATTCATATATACATATATATGGATGATATATATATGTATATATCTGTTATTCATATGAATATATGCATATATATAATAAATTCATACAGTTATACACATATATTTATTTATTATATATATAATTTTTGTATATAATTATATATTATTTTCGTTGAGACAAACCTGTACCTCATTGATATATATACATTATAATATATCACCAGTGTGATATTTATGTTCTTAAATACATATAATATGTACTTCTATATACTAAACAGGAAAAATAATCTAAGCAGTAGATGTTGTCCATAAATCCAGACATATATATATATATATATATATATATATATATATATATATATATATGTATTAGGTATATAAATGTATGTGTGTATTTGTAACAGATGATTGCATACAATATAAGCGCATTTAGCGCCAAATATATATATTACGTTTCGTGTATAAATCACATGGTTGTGTAATCACCGTGCATGCGAATATGTATTATATAGCCATTGCAATTTCGCGATTTATGTAGTTCGTATATATATATATACTCTATTTCTGATAATCTATATACTCTTTCTGAGACTATGTATATGTATATATGACACTTTGAAGGCGTTGGAAGAAATTGCGTTTTATTTGCCTTATTACGCGGATTGATTTCTTCGCACGTAGAGGAGTGATTCGACGAATGGCGTCCTTTTCATCGCAACCATTCACACGTCAAACCAACAAAGACTATAAATAGATGATGTATTCAAAAAGTACTCGGAAACCCCCACTGTTCACCGACGCCCACCCCAGTGTTCAAATGTATTCATTCACTGTTCACGCTCGCTGGCCAATGTTCAAACGTGTGTCACTCACAGTGACTCACTGTTCACATGCGTTCATCATGCAAGAAATGACGTTTGTGGGATATTTGTCAAAGAAAAGTATCCAAATAAAAAAACAGAGCTAGCATGTCTTCTATTTCTGTCCAGCCTCTGTTTCCTCTTTGGTTCTTCCCGTTATGCTTATAGTTCTTCGCGTTCTTGTTGGTCCTCGTTTCCCCGTTTTTGAACTCGTTAACCTACCCATCAAGCAAAGCAAAAGAAAGAAAAATGAGGCAGAATAATTTCAAGAACGGGAAAATGAGTAAAGGAGAAGCAAGAATGTGGAAATGAAGAAAAAGGATGGGTAGAACAGGGATATGAGGAAATAGAAAACAATATTCGGAAAATGAGGAAATGGAAAGTCAAGAAAAGGCTGATGAGAGAGAAAGCAAAGCCAGAATAAGTAAATGAGGGAAAAGAATTTTAAGAACAGGGAATTGAGGAAAAGAAAGGCAAGAATATGGAAATTGGTAATGAAAAGTAAGATTAGGAAAATGAGAAAAAAAGAAAAGCAAAAAGGAAGATGAGGAAAAGAAAACCAAGAACAGAGGAAGGAGGAATGAGTATCGCGATATATTCTCGTTGTCTATAAGTTCGCAATTTGGTTAAAGATATATCACGAGGACTATTTCTGACTCTGTAGAGTTGATACTATCAGGGTATATATCTAGCTCACAGTGCAAACGGTGAAATTGAAATGAATAATGATACGAATGCCAGTGAACTTAAAAGCAGAGAACAGAGAATTGCATAACTCCATTGAATAATGCTCTTCCGTCAAGACGTATCAGTTCGATGAGTGACTATAGACTCAGCACAATTTTCTCCCATATTAAAATCCTCCCTGTGAGCCCAAATACCACGTGACTTTCCCCGTAGCAACACAGGGTCGGGCAAACCAGAGGCAGCGATTTGTCAGAGAAGACGAGCAATCTGCTACATTTCAGACAGATTGCACAGGGGACAGCTGTGACCATG
>OY365811.1:4891981-4933789 GCA_959347315.1 Bimastos eiseni
TGATCATCGTGAAACAGTAACCAGACGGGATCTGCAGCCGGGAGCATTGGCGCCGTCGTCTGTCGAAAGGAGGAGTAAAGTGTCACTCGATGGCCAGAGATAGAACAGACGAAAGAAGACGAAGACGACATTCATCAAGTATTCATTTGGACAGGAACTTCGTAATATCATCGAAGATAATACCATATTCTAAAACATCCATTTCACACAAACACACACACGCACACACACACACACATACCCACACACACCCACACACACAAACGAGGAGCCACGCAAACACATATGGACACCACAAATGCGCAGAATTATATACATAAGTTGATAAGTTGATAAGTTGATGTCTACGAAGATTGCACGTGGCGTGATATTCTTGCGCCTGTCAGTGTGTGTTCGTTTGTATGGATGTCTGTATGGATGGTTGTATTTTGTGCTTGTATGTGTAATTGTGTATTCGTACGGATGTGTGCGCGCGTGTGCGTGTGTAGGTGTGTGTGTCATAAGACAGATAAACACACAGACGTACAGGCAGGCGGACAGACAGATTTACAGACAAACTGACAGACATACACATAGGACAGATATACAGACAGCTAGACAGCCATACATATAGACAAACATACAGACAGATAGACAGACAGAATGATTCATACCTATCGACAAAAACGTTTTCGTGCAATATGATAGATTGATTAATTTCATTTTCAAGAATTAGGAATAACTTCTGAGCCTTGGAGGTCGATTCAATTCTTTGACGGAGGGACTGCTAAGCTGCTTAGAGATGCTTATATACAGAGGCTGAATATTGCGTTCAGGCCTCACAGACGTCTGGACAAGTGACGCAATCTGGTTAAGTGATGGCTTTAGACAGCCATTGTCTTCGGGGTTTGTTTCCCATTGTCTCAGATGTTCTGCTCTGCCGCCGCAATTAAATGTCGCAGCTGCTTCTTAAAAGATGGACGACTTCAGCGGCAGCAGCAGCGACGCGCGGTAAGTAACATTCCCGCTTCGGGGCGACCGCTTTTCATCTTCGTCCCTATCCTCTCTTTCCGTCTCTCTGTCTGTCTCCATCTCTGTCTCTTCTGTCTGTGGGTCTGTCTGTGTTCTGTCTCTATCTATGTCCCCGTCCCTGTCTATGTCTGTGTCTCTTTCCGTGTCTCTGTCTCTCTCCCTGTCTTTCTCTCAAAAGAATGCGCGGATGACTGGAAGAGCGTCGTCAACGGTGCACCCACCCACACACGCGCAGCCCAGTCGAAGCATTCTCGCTCACAGATGAGCGATGACTCAACGTATAGAGTGTGATGATCGTGACGAGAGTTGTCACGCATGGCCAGCATCCACGGACTGCGTATAGCAACGAGAACAGTGAATGACTCCCACCACCCTACACCACATCGTAGTTGGCTGTATGCAGCAACAGGATATAGCAATGGTTTCACTGCTTAGAGACAACTGTTGGCTTCCATGCATGCTGAGACTTTGATGTCGCCCTCCTTCATTCTTCATGCGTGGGACTGGCGCTACTCGGCACTGTGGGCGCTGAGGATAGTGGGGTATTTTGCGTCAGGATATAATTATTCAGATAAGTGCGTTTATTATCCTCTTCTGCATTGATGATAGAATTCGAAAAGCAGATGTGGAGACGATGTTTTGCATTGCTTTTCAAGTTGTACGTACCTAAGAAGAAAAGATTCATGATCTAGAAAATTTTAACGGCATCCATAACAGTGAAAATCAGGGATGCAGCTTATTCGCATATGCTTAGTCTAAACATAATCTGTAGGTGGAGGGAAATTAGTGAAATTGATTCCAGGTTAGGAGGCAAACATGTCCTAGCAGGCAGAGATGCTTCCAGTATAAAGTAGATTGGATGATATGGGATAAAGGGCCAGGAACTGTGAAAACCTGTGATAGGGAAAAGAAGGAAGAATACGGGAAAGAGTAGAAGGACATGGAGAGATGAGTAAATATGAGCAAAGTTGGAAGAGAATATATAAAGAAAGAGAGAGGATGGAACAGAAGAGGGAAAAACGAAGATAAACAATTTAAATGACGAAGAGCACTTGGAGGTGAAGAAGAAGAATGAGAGGAGGATTGTGTAGTGAAGCAATATTATATAGAAGGCTGAGTAGGAAGAGGAGGAGAAGGGGATGAGAAGGGGAGAAGGAGGAAGAGGAGAAGGAGGAGAAAGAGACTTTTGAAACTCACAATTGATATTGAAACACGGCTCTCTATGAGACATAAAACGGGGCACGAATACATCTTTGATTGCGTCAACTTCAAGCAATGACCTTAAAGCACCTATAGCCGAGTTTACAATGGTTATACGCGCATAATTTATATGCAATATTATTACGCATGTACATGTATATGGTTATATCACCCGCTGGGTGCATACATGTAAGTAGAAATGAGGAGGATTCTAGACTAAATATGTCCCGAGGTGTGCTAATGTTGTTGCTGGAACATAATGAAAATGGTTTTTTTTCCAGTAGGATCAGAGATCTAACAAGTAATAAAAATCTATCAGATTACAGTTCACATGCCCCAAGCAAGCAGAAACCGATTACTTGAAAAATGACCTCGTACACAATTTTGGCATAAACTCTATTAAGTACAAAAGCGTGATAATAGCTTTTGTAGGCCCAAACGAGCAACAGTTCCGTTAAGATGGTCCCGGGAACATATCGCCAAAACCAGAAGGAGACAGTGCAGTGGCTTGATTAGATATTTAACATGATTAATAACTCATAATTAATTAAAAGTCTATCCATCTTTCTACGACATCGTAGATCTTGACAAACGTAGTTCAACAGCTAATACTCAACGTTAGCCTATAACACAGAGCAGTAAGCAATAGTTATTGGACTCAGTTGTTTTATTATATATTTTTATTTTGTGCAGGGTGGGTAACCCACCTAGAATTAATCGTCTTCATAAGTTGTAATTTCAGTCTATTTTTATACCCGCGCAACATGGACAGGCCAGTTAATACTTTAGAGAATGGATTATAGCCTATAGTACCGGACCAGATGTGCGAGTACTATGTTAATTGATTTTTAAGTGCACGCACTGCTGATGGTACTAAGTTGGGGGTTTGGTGGTCACTGGTCAGGTTCCTCATAGTCCGTGCTAAACTTTTCTGTTCATGAGATGACTCTCACAAGGCACAAATATCCCAAACGCATATGCGGTGTAGATCTATTTAGCTATACTATATTTAGCTATGCGTTTTGTAAAATCTTCATATAATAATTTTTATAATAGAAATTATGATAGTAATATAACAGTAATTATAGTAATTATTCATTTCAGCGTAGGCATAGGCACTGCTAGACAGCACACCCTATAACATCCTAAAGGGCCAACCGAAATCAATTTGTGACAGTCTGTATTTTATGGAAGAACTGTGTAATCTGTTTGTAGTAGTTTAACGACACTGTGTGATAAAAATGAGTATTAGCGTCGCCCTCCTCCTTTATTCATACTTTGGACTGACACAAGCAGAAAACGACTTTGTTTGTTACGATGTATAAGTCTTATACTCCGGGTATTATTTTCTCTTCCTGTCAGAAGATTGCCTGAGGATGTTTCAATGCGCGTCAAAGCACTCAGCGTCTTTTAATTGCTGGGTGGTGAGTTCATTGGAGCGTTTAACTCACAGCTTAATTAGCACGAACTTCCTTTGTCTGTTTCGCTAATGAGCCTCTAATTGAGAGGATGCTTAACTAACTTGTGCCCTTCGGGAACCTCTGATTAGTTTGCCCTTGTTCTTTAACTTATGAAATATACATGTACTGTTATCATATCAATTATTTTAGTCATTCTCACCTGTCTTAGGTCGCATTTAGCAATGCATAATTATATATATATATAATATATTGGCATTTCTTCATATAATTTTGTTTACATTCATACGTATAAAGGCCTGTTCTCATCTTGTCAAGAAATTGGCACAATAGCAAAAGAACAACGATTCATTTGACATTGGCATATTTTGATGGAGTAATTAGAGACTCATTGGCGAGATGCCCTAAGCGTCGGAACCAGAAAACTCTGCTACGGTGATAGCGATGCTGTTGGTGTTTTTGTTGTTGATGAGAGTGAGGAGGAAGAGGAGGACGACGATGATGAAATGGAGAAAGAGGATCGAGGAGGATGCTAATGAGGATGGAAAGGAATTCTAGGGATGCATTGCAATGTTGCAGCTATTATGATGTATGAGGCGTGATAGAATATAATCATGCTTCATACGTCATAAGATTTAACATTAATATTTAGTATTATTAAATTTCATGATTTAGGACAAAATATTATGTAATATACATATAACATTATATATAATATTACATATATACATATGTGTATGTATATATACATGTATATGTGTATACATATGTGGTATGTACTATGTAAAGCTCTATTCATTTTCATGTTGTCTGGACTGTTCTCCAAACAGGGTTCCTTCTGCACATAGGACCTCGTTCGTCCAATGCTCTCACTGTCGGGACTACGCGTTGTAACGTCAGCTTTATATACCGCCATACTATACACGAAAAAGATGATGAAAATTGACGATGCGAAATATTGACGTCAGTATCTGTTCGTCGCTAGGTGGCCTATCCCAGCGCCACCTAGTCGAAGCGGCGTATCATGTATGTAAATGAGTCTGTGCTATCGAAACCGGAACCGTCAATACGGATTTCCGGTTATTTACGCATCGCATCCGGTTTTAATTAGGAAGCTCGTTGCGCTAAAAGGCTGCGAGAAGATCTTTACTGTTTGCTTTGATGTAAATGGTCGCAACCATTAACTACGGAGGCAGAGAAAAATCACTATAGTAACGTGCACGTGGCTACAACCCGGTGCTCAAGGTAAGAGTGGCAGAGAAGTATGAAAACGAGGATAATCGGGTTTCCATAAAAATTGTTTCCTGTCGTTCACTGAAGTTTTGAATCGTACGAGGTATTGAGGGCCCGATGTTGTCGCTCTCCTCGCTCTACTGGAGAGGGTTCCATTTGCCCGTGCAGCAGGTATACATATGCAAAACCGCGCATTCTCTGTAGCAGGCCCATGATTTTGGAATGGTCTTTCTATGTAATTACGTCTGCTCCCTATATCATGTAGTGGTACTTTTATGGCCATTTGAAGCTTTCCTGTTTGTCCATGATGAAGTTGGAAGCGCTCTTGAGTAGTCACCTTGAAAGGGCGTCGTATAATTGTTTAAGTAATTAGCATAAAGAAGTATCAACCTTCAAGAAAAGGGTGTATTTTCTTATGACTTAAACGAAGCAGGGAATCATACGAACGACGGGTAATTTGGGGTCTTGAACCCTCTTCTACTCAGAAATTGAGTGTCTTTATTGCCACTATAACGAAGCAGAGAATCTTGTGGCATATGGTAACAACTTGACAAGGACCATCTTCAACAGTACTAACGATTATTTTTTGCCTTGACCGAGTGGTTGAATGTTCGCCATGCAGCAGCGCTGGGTGTGCCGTTGTGAACCATCGTTTAATAGGAGAATACGTGACGTTGCAATCATCGGGATAGTAGAAGTATTTAGTTCGTTTTTAACTCGAGTATTAGTCTATTTAAAGTCTAAGAGCAACCAGACATCCAACTGGCCACTCTGTCAGGTTCCCCAAATCCTCCATGTTCTCCTCCGTTGGAAAAGCATAGAGTCCCCAATGGATGAGGACAATTCTGGGAAATGACAAAATGATGGGAAAGGAATGAATAGAACATCAGCAATCACATCTAAACAGCTACGTCTATTACAAGCGAAAAGAAAGATTTTCGATGTGGGTTTCGAAGCCAATCTCACTTCCTGAGGTTTGAACCTGTGATGTCTCTGTTACGCAACGATTGGGGATCTTCGTCTCAAGGAGCGATCTTCGTGATGCTAACCTGATAACGGATTGGTTTTGGCGCGCCATCTGATGATGCCCTGTGCTTTCATACCGGCGCTAAAGCAGTTACTAATTTATTATTATAATAACGATAACCGTTATACAAAGGCAATAACAGTGACAATGATGATGACGATGGCGACGACGAAGACGATTATGATGATGCTGCTGCTGATGATAATGACGATGACGAGAGTGAAGTTAGTAGTAACACTAGCATGAATAGTAAAAATAGTAATAATAGCAATGACATCAATGACTGAAATAATATCGATTATGTTTTTAATAATAATAATAATAATAATACTAATAACAACAACAACAACGACAACAACAACAATAGTAATAAAAATAATAATAAGCAGCACGTTGGGGACGAGAACCTTTAACACAGTTCTTAGCTTCAGTTTAAGAAAAAAGAAAATAATAATAATAATAATAATAATTACAATTATAGTAATAATAATATTTATAATAATTACAACAACAATTATTGTACTCCTAATAACTAGTGCGTGGATTAAGCTTCGCAATGTCTAATGTCTAGCAGTCCAATCACCGATGAAGTACAGAAACTAATCATCGTAGTCTTCTTCTTCTCGTAGTCTGATCTGGGTCGATCTCCGATCCGTTCTCGCTTCTTTGCTTCACTTGAACTGTTCCCGACGAATGACGTCAGGAGCAGAAGGAAAGGCTACTAGAGGCGGATGTGACGTAGATGATGAGAGAGCGATTCGTTTCGAACGAGACATAGACATCGACCTCTTCAACAAATCAGAAACAGAATCGAAAATCATCAACTCAACCATTTTTAAAGCGTTCCTCAAACAAACCAATTTCTTTTAATTTACATCAAATCCAACGTTGAGATTAAACATAGACATGTAAGGTACAATTGGAAGGACCGAGGTCCCGTAAGCGGGTCCACCGTCCACCCAGGTTGAGAGAGAAAGACACTCAAGGGGTCAGAGGTCGATAGGCCTACAATGATAATAATTTTCACTGCTTAAATTAGTTAACCGTTCCAGATCAATAATTTCTTCTGTCTGCGAACAATTTTTCGTCATTGTTTAATAATTAGTCTGTGCACACGTTTAATATCTCATTCATTACAAGAAGCAATGAGCATTTATCTTCACATTTGTATTTGACGTCAATTCTATAAGAGTGACTATGCAACTGAAGTCAAAAGGAAGTGCTCACGTACACTTGCCTTAAAGGTATAAAGATTTGGCATTTCCTACATCTTTAATGGAATGTTGTTCGTCCACAACATGAGCATCTTTGTTCCTCTAAAGGTCAGTGCAGATCACCAGATTATTCACTAGTGCTGATACTGTCCGCTAGCATGAATGTAGTATCCAAGTGCCAATTCAATGCAGTATTCAATTCAATCCAATTCAATGTAGTATCCTCTGCCAATTCAATTCGCCCGTTCACTTGTAGGGAGGAACATGTTGAAGGAAGAAGCTGGTTCCACAGTGTAAGAAGACCAGGGAAAGCAAAGGCTCGTCTCTTAGCCACAGCAATCCATCTGCCACTTCCTGTCGCTTGACCCGCATGATCTTTTTGTCCCGCAAACGAGGACTGCTATGGTTAAAACTTAAGCCTTCACCTTCACTGGCCCCTCACTGTGGAACCAGCTCCATCCTTCGACATATTCCTCGTTACTAGTTGTACAGACAAGTGCCTCTTTGCGTTGCGTCAGGACCAATGTTCTATCTTTGGGGCTCTCGCCCTGGAGGCGCCTCTCGTTTGTGTGCATGTACTTGATTTAATTGTCTTATCACAAATTGTAGTCATTATCAATCATGATCGCGCGTCATCACCATCACTGTCGTTGTTGTCCACAACATTGTCGTCGACGTCATTTTTGAGTTGAAACGAATAGGATCGAATATAATCGGATAAGATCTTAAGAGATCGAATTAGATTGAATATTATTGAATGAGATCAAAATGAGGTCATATATAATCAATACGATCATTTGAGATCTAATGATATTGAATATAATTGAATGAGATCATCACTATGAGATGAAATGAGTTTGAATATAATTATCTGAATAAGATCGCCGGTGATCGAAGTAGATCGAATTGTACAGCTACTGACATCAGTCTGTGATGAGATGAAGGTGCATTTGGTGGAGGTCTTCGTTGCTGATGAGAATCGATGACTCCGGTCGAATCTTCGATTCCTATACATTTGCCAACTCCTCAAAATGGCCGACTTCACCTGCATTCAACAGATCATCCCCATTAAGTATCACGACCACGAATCATGGAATTCAGTTATCTTCCGTTATCCTCTTATTGTAATTAATATCTTCAGGCAAAAGATGAGTAAAGGTACGTCAAGGCCAGTTTTGTAAACGTAAAGTGAGGTTAGGTCAGTGTAATCTTAGTTTCAGTTTAGCTCTCAGTTTCAGCTGTAGGCTCAACTTTGTTTAAGCTTCGCAGTTTAGTTTTAGTTTTAGTTATCAAAACTTTCAGTTTTGACTTAGTTTCGTGCACATTCCACAAAAGTGGTTACATTATATTTTGTATTAGTGACATTCATTGGGTTTAGCAACATCAGATCTTGTCAATTTCACGCTTTATTGCTGCTCACTACTGAGCGGCAGTTTGTATCACTCGATTGTTTAGTTTCAGAAATACACGTCGCCTTACGTCAAACAGAAAATGCCAATTCAGTTTTCAACTTTCAGGTTCAGGTTAAGCCGTAATTTCATACTTTGCAGTTTGGTTCTAGTTCCAGTTTTGAGATCTTTATATTTTCAGTTCTAGTTTTATTTAACTGAATCAAGACTTTCAGTTAACGCTTCCATTACCTTCAGTTTCAGTTAACTTAAGCAACGCTTGGTCAGGTTTGGAAAGTACAGGAAAGGTCGGACAAGGAAAGTCAAGATAATGAAGGGCAGGGTGTTGAAAAAAAGTAAGGTAAGCAAACTATGATAAGGTACAATAAAGTAAGCTAATTTAAACTAAGGTAAACAATATGAATTGGATGAATTCGACATGCTAACTTACCTCATTGTTCAGAAAACAGTAAATAACGGAAACGAAAATCCCCTAAAACACAACAAAGGCACAAACATCAAGAGATAGCGTTTTGGCAACCAATACCACGTTCTATTATTAAAATCTAGTTTTTATTGTTTAAATTACATTTTATCATTATTACCAACTTTCCATTATGAATAACTATTTTATATCATAAAAACCAACTTTCTATTATTAAAAACAACTTTCTATTGTTGAAAACTGCGTTTTCATTATAAATGTCTTGAGGTGTAGTAGCAGTAGTAGTGGAAGTAGTGGAAGTAGTGGAAGTAGTGGAAGCAGTGGAAGTGGAAATAGTGGTAGTAGTAGTACTAGTAGTGGAAGTGGAAGCAGCAGTAGGGACACTACTATTGCTATTATACTACCATTACCATGACTACTACGGAAAATTTTAGTAGCGGTAGTTTGCGATTCTAACCTGTGAACTTTGTAGTACTGCGTTCGTAATGCGATAAGCCACGCCCTCACTTGTGTCCATCACAAACAACAGATTTGTTGCTCCAAGGAGAGGAAAGAGAAGCGTCGTCGCCTTTACCGCTTTCCTTCACATCAACCAGATAAAACATTCATCAAATGGAGTTTCCAGTAGTGACGACGGAAAACGGTAGAATTTACTTGGCTATTTATTCCATTTATTCTGTTCGTCGTTCGACATGAAATTCGCGATTAGGATTTAATGAGTTATTCGTGGACCAGTAAATCAACGTGTGTGGGCTCAATCAATCACAACAATTACAATCGCAAACGAAATCGCAAGTTTATACAGCGCCTTCTCAATCGGAACTTATCGCAATCTTAACAGAACTGATTGAAAAAACGCTTAGCGGATAGAATAGTTTAATTTCGCTTGCAAATGAGGGGTAAGGCATGGCCAAGAGCTCATTAAATAGACTTTCTAATCTGGTCGCTTCTATCATGGTGCTGTTATAGAATCTAAAAGTGCGTAGTAGGACGCTCGATTAGATACCGAAAATACCCGAAAGCAAAGTAATGTTCGGCTATACTGGGTAGATCAGAGGTCACAGTATTTATTGACCGAGAGTATATCTATTAGCTACGGGTGAGGTATTATTATGAATATTAGTTAAAATTCATTCAGCTTAATAATTATGTTCTGCTGATACCTGATTCTGTTGATTTCCAGTGTCCTGTTGGCTCCTAGTTTAGTGACCATGATCAGTATGATGATGATGAGGAACAATAGGTTTAACTGTCGGATCAACGAGTAATCGCAAGAATTGACGGCATTCAGGTTTTGAACAAAATAACATTTTTAGTTGCAAACCATGTTCCATGTAAAAACAGTTCATAACAGCTGAAAATATGAAAGGCAGGCATAAGTCTATCACCTGCGCCAGATCCGCTCTATTAGACAATCGCTCTCATTGCACGCTGTGTCCAAGCATGCGCCCGCTCTGATCTGTTCTAGGGTCGACTTTGACAACATTGCCTTCATTGGACTCTCCTCTCACAATATTTCTAAGCTCCAGTGCGGATGTTAGACTAATTGATGGAATTCCAACAATTTGGTCAGACCTCTTCTTTTATTCTCGAATCTCTTCACTGGCTCCCAGCAGCTTAACGCATTCGTTTCAAGACCCTTGCGTTGATGCGTAACGGTCTCCATGGGTCTGCCCCAGCCTATCTTCTAGCCCTCTGCACTAGGGTTTCCTCTATCAGCACCGGGTGTGCCTTCGTTCCTCTGCCCACGAACGTCTAGTGGCTTCCCGCATGCGCTCCACGACCCAATCCAGGAGCTTCGCCTGCTTGGGTCCAACCAGCTTTCTCTCTGCTGCCTTCTAGAGGTGCCTGAAGACGTTCTTTTCTCTGTTTAGCTAAGTGTTTATTCGTGAGCGCCTCTGATATCGAGTTTCGCAATATAAGTGCTCCATTACATTACATTGCATTACAATACATTACATTAAAAAGGCTATACCAATTAAATCACTCTTTCGAATTAATCACTTTCCAAACAAATCACTAGTCAAAATTAATACTTTTAAATTAATTCCTTTTCAAGTTTGATCGCTTTTCCAAATTAATCACTCTGTTCCGTATTAAACACTCTTCAAGATAAGTTTATCTCGCAAAGTATCATTGCACTGATCTCAAACACGAACAACTTTATTACCACCACTGACACCCGCAGCATGAGTGGCATGGTGGCCGATTGGTTAGAGCGGTCGGACCGCAACGCTCAGTATGCGCTGAGCGACGGGTTCGATCCTCGTCCGAGGCGTTACTGTGTAGGGACCTTCAGCATTATCAAAACCATCATTGCACAATTGCCACCTTTGCCACCTTCTGCACCAACGTGAACAGCACCAGCAACACTCTCACTGCTACCACCAACCAAACATCACTAATTCACCATCGCCAACAGAAAGCCACTGCAGCTACCACCAATGGGCACGCCACCCGAGCATCGTGTTGATGGTAGAGCGGCGTACGCTTGGTGATAACACCACTAGTATAGTATCACCCTCGTTTTTCATAATAACTGCGTCCCCCGTCAATAAAACTGTGTCAAAGTAAATGTATGCATGATATGCTAAGCTTAGACTGAGATCGTAGCTAAACTAACAGCCAGGACAGAAGTGACCGGAGCTAAAACGATCAAGGAAGTGGGATGTTGGAAAGACTGATTCCAGCAGCGATGGGAATTCGTCAGACTAACGAAGATAGCCCACACAGTCACGATCAGTCCAGGAACAACTGAAACAGCATCAATACACGATTACTTTTCTCATCATATCTCATATTCTTATTGTTGTTCGCTATATTACTCATATGCATCTATGTATGTTGTCTGTATGCACGTATGAATGTATGTGTATGTAGTTCTGTGTGCATGTGTGTCTACGTGTAGGTCCTATTGAATTTCTGTCTGTCTGTCTGTCTGTCTGTCTGTCATTCTGCTCTTGTTATGGCTTACCTTCCTACTTCCTCTATTTCTTTCCATCCCTTCGCATTACCAACCTTCAATCCAGTATCTTTCTGTCTGTCTGTCTGACTGTCTGTCTGCCAATACGCAATTAATGTATATGTATGCATATACGTCTGTTTTTCTGGTTTTCTTCGTTCTGTCTTTCCATATATCTTTCCATCCAGCTTTCTTTCTGTGTAGACTTTTTCTGTGCTCGTTCATCGTATGCATGTACTGGGGTAACGCATTTGTAACACGCCATATCTAGGTAATAACAAATAAATGTATAAAAACCTAAACATAGGTTATTATAATTATATCCACTCAAATTCCTTTTATAATCGCCTTAAAACTGTTCTTTTAGCCGTGCCGGGTTTGGGAGCGCTCCTGAGTAGTAGCCTTGAAGGGTCGCTATATAAATCTTCGTAATGAATGAATAAATGCAATACCCGAACTAAAAAGGTCCATGCATTAAATTCACTTCCTAATTTAGCAACTATTCTATAATCTCAGACGCATTCGTTTTACCCCATCCTATGAAATAGTAGATCTTGAACGGAGGGTGTGCATTGAAAACGAAGATCGTGACCCTGCCGAGAAGAAAAACTCCCTCGACGAACATCCAGGCAACGTTTGCCAACAGACTGTAATAGACGAGAATGTTCATCGC
Organism: Bimastos eiseni; assembly: GCA_959347315.1. Classification (NCBI taxonomy): domain Eukaryota; kingdom Metazoa; phylum Annelida; class Clitellata; order Crassiclitellata; family Lumbricidae; genus Bimastos; species Bimastos eiseni. The sequence continues at coordinate 4,904,553 of OY365811.1, forward strand.
TTTGCACAACCATTCCTACGAAAGCAACAACAGAAACAAAAGAGAATCACATTCTATGAGTACCGGTAGTACGTCTTCCGTGAGTACCGGTAGTACGTCTTCTGTGAGTACCGGTAGTACGTCTTCTGTGAGTACCGGTAGTACGTCCTTTGAGAGTCGCAAAGAGGGACAAACATGTACAATATATCGACTGCGCAATAATAATTGCTGTTGTATAATTGCAGAGCATAATTGTGCGGGTAGGACTTGCTCAAGGTTTCTACGCACTACACAGTAACTCCTCGGACGAAGATCGAACCCGTACCCTCAGCTCTAGCCAATCGGCAACCGAGGCCATGACTGCTGTGCATATGGGTCGAAATTTCTATCGCTGTACCTAGACATAGGACCGGATATGTTAACTAACCAGATCGCGATAGGAATGTCCAAAAAGTCTGTTGTCCGTGATGAACGGCTCAAACCAAACGATGTGGATCAGGAAGCGGAGGATGAACGACAGAACGAGGTGTTTGTGGATCGAAATGCGAGAACATTGCAACAACCTAGATAATGTGTTCGACAACAAGATGAACAACAACAATGACGTCGTTCAACAAGATGATCATGTCAACCGTAGTAGCGCTTCATAAGTTAGTTGGAATATTATCTGATCACAATCATTGATCTTGTAAACCAGTTAATCTAATCTGATGGATGGTCTACGATGTTAAGAAATCTAATCTATAGTTATCTCACATTCGTTAATTTTTTACATTTATATAGCGCCCCTCAAGAAGTCTTTTTGAAGTTCAACTGACTCTCCACAAATGACTGCACAATGCGGTTGAACAAACCAGAACCACATTGAAGGGTCAGCACATTGAAGGGCATGACATACGCGGGATAAGCAACTTGCTCGATCATGGTTTTATTGCGCTATTCGTTGGAACCGCCTGTGATGAGTCCCTTAATAAGTGGCGCTATATAAGTTTGCAGTTACAATTACCTTGAAATAAACTCCGCCACTGCTTGCACTCTGGTAGTACCAGTCCTAAGCTTGAACAAAGAAGGAGGGCGACGCAAATCGGCTTCGTTATCACACAGTGTCGTCAAAATGTTACCTTCTTGAAATAAATATTTATTGAGTAAAAATAGAAAGACAATTGACATCATAATTTACTCGTCTAGCACATGAACAACAGCAAAAGAGCAGAATTTCTCGGAATAGTTAGATAAAGGTCAGCGTTCACGCAAGTATCCCCTCTTCAAGCTAAAATCCACGGAGCACTCTCATTTATAATCTCAAGTAAGGCTGTCAACGGGTAACCGGGTGGGTACCCGGGCACCCGACCGAGGCTGACTACCCGGGTAATGAAATCGGTTTTTGGGTACCCGAAATTTCGTAAAAGTGCGCGATTTTACCTGAACATATGCCAGAAATATTCCGTTGGTCATATTGGCTGACTGCCAGGGCAATTATATCGATTTTCGGGTGCCCGACATTCCGTAAAAATGCGCAATTCCTACATTTCCTAACCAAATATCCCCGCGGTCGGGTACCCGGGTACTCGACCGCGCGGATCGAAGGGTATCCGGGTCGTGAGTTCAACATTTTTTGACAGCCTTATTCACAAGTAACGTTGCAAGCAGTACATATTAGCCTATATCATATTCCCTGAATTGTTGCAAGCATCGAAGAAACTTTGAACGGAGCGTCCTGTCATTTCCCATGCATACGTTTATTTCCTTTCAGCTTGGTCGGTCATTCGTGGATGGGAATGCATAGTAATTAGAACCTCTGATATGACCTCAATACACTTCAAGAGGCTCAACATCAACTAGATAAGAAGAGCATCTTTCAATACATGAATAGTTCTACGCATCTGAGGAAATAATTGGAAACAAGATCGATCTGGAATGAATCTGTCGTCGTCGAAGTAAAATACTGTCATGGAGAGAGAGAGAGAGAGAGAGAGAGAGAGAGAGAGAGAGAGAGAGAGAGAGAGAGAGAGAGAGAGACAGACAGACAGACAGACAGACAGACAGAGAGAAAGAGAAAGAGACAGGCATACAAACATATGAGAAACGAAGGGAGGGAGGAAAGAGGAGGAATGGATGAAATGAGATGAAGGATGAATGGAGAGAAGAAATGATGGAGAGTCTTAGAAAGATAGGTTGAGAAAAGGCATTGTGAAAGAAGGCAATGCGATATATACATACATATATATATATATATATCACCACCGTCATCATCACCGTCATCGTGGTCGTCGTCATCATCGTCATCATCATCATTATCATCAACAACATCATCATCATCATCTTGACAGTATAGTAGTCTTTGCGTGGCGGGAATCACGAGGAGTTCATGCGATTCATTATACACTCCGTGAAGATGACACCGCGATATGACCTAACGACAGCGACGCGTAGCCCTCTTCCGATGAAACCTAATCACGGCTCTTCTGCCCACTCCTAGTCCTCCTCCTCCTCTTCCTCTTCCTCCTCCTCCTCCTCTTCCTCCTCCTCCTCCTCTTTCTCCTCCTCCTCCTCTTCCTCCTCCTCCTCCTCTTTCTCCTCCTCCTCCTCTTTCTCCTCCTCCTCTTTCTCCTCCTCCTCCTCTTTCTCCTCTTCCTCCTCTTTCTCCTCCTCCTCCTCCTCCTCTTTCTCCTCCTCCTCACGCCCCATCAACTCATTCATGTGCAAATCGAACAGCACAGCATCCAACAGGTTTCCCTGACAGCGCCCAATCACGTGGCCAGCGACACGAACTATCCGATATATATATATATATATATATATATATATATATATATATATACACGATATACAATATTACTTGTTCATGTATTATTATATCATGTTCATATATACATCCTGTTTAGATCTTATATATATTGTATATTCTACTTCATATCAATATGATGCATATGAATGAGGACATAGGCCTAATATTCCTACGACAAAGACTGCAAGGAGCAATAATTCTGATAAAATAAAACAACTGAGATTATCATTTTTAATGTTTATGAATTGTAGATGTTCGTATATTCATATATATTTATTTATTTATTTATTTATATTATTTATTTATTCATTTCTATTTATTTTTATATATATATTTTTTATATTATATTGATTTGAGCGGCGCTTAACAAATTTTCGGTTACAATTACAATTGCAATATATATATATATGTATATAAATTATATATATTTACGATATGCATAGCTGCATGTGTTATTTTCATGTGTATATATTATTCATTCGCATTATTATGGTTGATAGCAATGACTTGTGTTCTTGTTGCTATTTTGATCTGATGGACTATTAATATGTTTCTGGCAGAAGCGGAGATCTCTTTTCACGGGTGGGAGATACCCAATAGAAGGTGGGGAGACTTGTCCCCGTCGAGCCCCCCTGGATCGCCGCTTCTGGTTTCTGGTGTTTCCATACCGGCTCAATCGAATTACTGTGGTCTACTGATTTTCTACAAATACTCAGCTCTCACGTCGCTGAAGAAATTCACTGCCTGAATTTTTATACGATTGCCATTTGTTTTTACTCTTGCATATCGTAAGGTTAATTTATTTTGTCCTGATGTTGATTGATGACCTTTGCTGGGGTCAGTGCAACTGACCACTGACCCGGAGACCGGACAACACCGGTCCCGCAATCAACTTCTAACCACTTATGCCATGCTTACGAAATCCGTTCTCAATATAATATTACTGCTAATACTGCAATCAGCGTGAACTTCAGGCATCTGAATATTACCGTAGGCCTACTTGCATTTTTTTCCATCGAACCCGCCGACTTCCGTCTAGTAGGCCCGTTTATTTTTCTGTTTAGAGGCAGAGAAATTCAATTAATTGACAAAATAATTAGGTGCATGTGTGTGCATGAGCATGCGTGCATGCGCGTCTTTGTGCATGTCTGTTGGTCAATATGTGTGTTTATGTTTCTGTAAGACTAAGCAGTTGTGTTATGTATGCTTGCGAATGAATGCGCATCTCTGCGTGTGAGTGCGTGCTTATCCTTTAATCTGTCTGTGAGTAGGTGGGTGTGTCTATGTGGTTGTGTGTCTGTCAGCCCGCCTGCGTGCGTGCGCTTGTCTGCATGCGTATATATTTTGCGAGCGGGTGAGCATGGTCGTAAGTTGACCTGCATAGGACTCACTTGAAGTAGGAGAAGATGAACAGCGTAATCGTCAGGAAAACACAGGAGATGATTCCACCATAGAAATAAATGTACATCAACATCGAAGCCAGGTACGTGTCCTGCAAAGCAGTCAAAAGCAGATTGACACACCATTGTAATGAACAATTCTGTTGTTCGTCCTACCACTTGGAATGGTCTTGCCATCCGGACATCTGGTTATCAACTAGAAACTCCTCATAATCTTTCTACTCTTCTCTTAAATAATGTCCTCCTTGGCCGTCGTTGACCTGGGAACGCTTCCTGAAGAGGTGCTATATAAAGTTTCATTGATTGTTTAATAGTGAAGTTCAGAGAGCATGACTGATGCAGATATGGCTGCCTATGTTTCATGTAAAACGCCGTTCATGACCCGGATTCATCAGTAACAGTAAAGTAATGCCAAGCTAACCAGGAGAGTTACCAGTGTTGGGCCCTCGCACACACGAGTAACCAGGCGATTGATTGATGGATGACGGAACAATGTTCATTGGACTAAGAGTCGTGTCAATCGTTAAGCAAAGTATCCTCAGTCATCAAGGTAAATCAAAGTAACTTAAAGGCATAATTTAATCAGAGCCCGGATGTGATTTGCGTGAAGGTAAGAAAAGTAAAGTGGTATTTGACAGTACGGTAAAGGAAGCAAATAAGTAAGTAAGTACCTGAACAAGTGATTAGCTTTTTATTAACACAGCACAGATAAAGTAGTCAGTTGCTGTAAAATGACAATGTCGCCATATCAGGGAGAGTTCTGTTACTAAGAGCGCTTCTGTCGGTCTAGCTGCATAATAGGATCAGGTAGTGTAATGTAATGGTGTGAGTCGTGACGTGATGTAATGTAATTAGGTGATCCAGAAGGACTATGCAAGGCAGTTCACGACTAAGTGATGCGCAGTCAGCACTTAAAAGCATTTAGGGCCAGATGAGACATGCAGCGATGAGTCCGGTTTCCATAGAGACCACAGAAAGAAGGAAGTGGCAGGGCAGCTGCTGAGGAAGACTTCGCTGAGGACGAGATAACTTGATCGAATGGATTAGGATAGGCATTGATAGGATGGATGATGGTATCATTTCTTGAAGAGTTTTCGTAAGAGTTTCTCAACGTTGTTCCGGATATGTTCCCTACCTTGTTCGAGTTAAACTGGAAATCGTAGCTGAGCAGACGCCTTCTCGTCGACTCCGGCAAACGAATGAGCATCATGAAGAAACAGAGGGTGTAGTTGGTCCAAGTACCGTATTGCCAGACGCCAGCCCCGTTGCACGTGCGATACGCAAAAATGTCTGTAACTATAACAAACCTTGAAGACGCTAAGTATATACATGCATTGCCTGACATTGCTCTGGATCGGGTCTGGGGCACAATCAATGAGTGAGTTTTTTAAGTAGCGTTACTTATACTTTACGTCACAATTCAAATTACAACAACTTTATGCTGCTTTTGTTCAGGCAGGTGTTCAGAACTGACTAACTGTTTCTGAAGGCGCTATATCAAGTCCTCTGATACGCTACGCCACTGGTTTTTTCGTCTTGGATGAAAACATCTCTTTCAGTTATCTTGTGCTGTGAAATTCGTACACACCTGAGATATTGACTTCTTTGCCAATGAACTCAGGGCATGGCATCGCCACAGTTGTGTTGGCAGGCACAGCACGCCAGCACAGATGGCGGTCCCACGTGGTATTGCAAAACACTCCTAAAGTATACATTATACAACACGGCAAGGAATCAGTATACAGAAACTCCTAACATCCACGCCATCTGTTCATCTGTCGACGGGAATCAGCTGATTTGTTAAGCGCTTTTGCGAGTATCAATCGATCGATGATGACCCTTTTAGCTTGCAATGTTTTGCTAATTTTTGGGACAATATATGCGTTAAAATGACGCTTAACATCGTAATGGGCCTGTACAGAGAGCGCCTCCTCTGAATAGTGATTCTGAAAGAACTGAGAGGCGCTATATAAATCTGAAAATTCAATACAAAGTATGCGAGCATGAAAATAAATCAGGAATAAATATACACGCATTTGTGGGTTCGTCCATTGAGTTAGCGCTATTAACATTTCATAGGCGCTACAGTAAGTATACGGCAAACAAGTAAATAAATTACATACATGAAACTGATGGTTCATGCAAGTGGGCAAATAACTTGTAAAGCCGTCTTTAAGTTAATAAAGCAATGAGAATTTAAGTTCGTGAATAATTAAATGTGTAAAATTTACAAGTGAAGCAAGCCATTTATTTTAATTTATCGAGTTAATAGATTCTAAATCAATCAATTGCCATAGTAATTAATCTATAGTCTTTGTAGTTTCAAAGCGAAAGTGGACCTACCTTTTTCAGGGAGTGGAGTGGTCCAGAAGTCGATCATACACTGTTGTCCTTCAAACGTAAAATTTTCCACCGCCCGTCTCTGCCAATCAGAAAGATTTGTGATGCGAAAATCGAACCCGAGACTTTGGTTCTCAAAGTCCAGCTGCTCATCATCGACGTAGGAGACATCCATTTCGAAATCCATTCGTCGGTTCGTCTCTACAATTATTGTCAGCCAGATTTAAGGATTGCAGATTGCTGTCTCTGTCCTCCAGATTTCGAATGTCTTTCCAGAATACACGGGAGAATTCCGAAAATCTGTTTCCTAAATATGTTTCTCTGTTCTTCGTGTATTTTTATTATCATTCAGCAGAATCCCAAATAACTTTCAGAATTCTTAATATCTACCTATTTCTATTGTCTGGACAAATCTGAGTATTTTCTTTTTCAAATGATTCAGAGTATCTTCTGCTATTTCTGATTTACTGAATACCGCTGGTCGGTTATTGATGACAATTTATCTCTAATGACTCCAACATCGTTTAGGTCTTCGTGTCGTAGACCCACAAAAAAGGAGCTATAGCAAGCGTCCGGACACACACATAGGTACATATATCATATGCAGAATTCTTAACATATTGCTCTAAACTCGGGAAATTTGAATATCTCTTTTATTCTACGAGAAAGTATATATCATTAAAAAGTCCATAGTTTCGAATTATTATCTTTCTAAAGAATAAATACTAAATAGCCCAAAGAAATTTGAATATCTTTCTCTGATGTACAAAATCCCAGTAGGCCTGAGTCGCCTGACTATCTGCAGCCTATTCTGCAGAATTCCGATTGCAGTTCACTATCCATCATTCCAACCCAATTTTTCTGTTCAAAGTGAATACATCTAAAAACCAAACATCTAGAAATTAATAATATAAACGACGGGAAACACGCAATCTCAGTAGCCTCATTACTAGGGCTTTAAATTTTTCGCGATCAAAAATTTAAAAATTTGCTGCCAAATCGCGGCCAATAACACAGAATTCGCGACGTATTCGGGTCAAATTTGCAACACAATAAATAAATCAATAACTGACTAGTACCAACAATCATTCATGCCAATGAAAGAGCAGGTTGCAATTTTGCTCTTTTCGCCTTTTCCAATCTCGACATTCTGTGCCTTGCGCCTGTGAACGATGCTTATTCAGGCGCTTAGTGAAATTGTCCCTCCGATTAAATTCGACGGGCACATTGCATGTACTGCAAAATAGTAGATCGCCCGCCGCTCGCCGCTCACCTGAAACGTACCGGACTTAAAATGAACGTCTTCCTCTAGCCACCGAATGTTTTGGCACACGAAGTCGTAACTAATGTTTAGAACCTTTCCTTTATCACATCAAAAACACGAGCAGCACGAAAAAACTGTCAAATTTGCGTCCATTCGTGGCAAAACGTTAACATTCGTGGTAGAAGACCTATTCAAAATTCGAGTTTTGCGAATCCCGCGATGACCGCGAAAGATTTACAGCCCTACTCATTACTGCAAGACCTACACTTACGACTAGGCTTCTTGGCCGTCAGACAAACTGCTTCACAATATACACCACGATTACGAGGCTTCGCCAACACTAATCGTTCTCGTAATTACGAACTCAATATTTCTTAAGCGCTGCTACAAAGCTTACCTAGAAGTAGGTCTACCGGCTTATTCGCTCGTGCTCTCTCTCTCTCTCTGTGCCTCTCTGTCTATATGTCTCTGTTTGTCTGTCTGTATGCCTGCCTGTCTGTCTGTCTGTCTCTCTCTGTCTCTCTCTCTCTTAGCATCAGAGCCGCATCGCCGTAATTAACCGTGAGATAAATTAACCTGTAGAATGAATTCGTACTAGAAAACCTGATTGAAAAGCAGCTTTAAAGCTTTACGGAACAGAAGCCCTACAGCGGAATACGCGCACGAACATCAACGTACGTTGAATGTTGAAAACAGTAGTATATAGAAAATGACGCTGACGGCAAATCGCGCCTTGTGATGCGCTCTGGCTCCCACGTCCAGCGATTGTGTCTTCTTCGGAGCAATGGGCGCAACCAACACACGCATCCATGGATAGCCTACCAACGCTCGCATTGGCTCCGATCTCCGCATGTGACTTCCCATCGCCACGCCCCTTATAGGTGTAAGCAACGCGTCTGACTCCTTCCTTCGCTAACTCCACCACTGTTTGCACCCTGGCAGTGCCAGTCCCAAACCTGGATAAAGGAAGACGGCGGCGCCAATGATCATTGTTATCACGCAGTGTCGTTAAACGGCGATCACCACCTTCCCTCGCTTCTTTTGCTCCTTATAGGTCTACCTACCGCCGCCCTCGTTCTTTCCATCTTTCCATCCTTCGTTCAGTCCCACCCAACTTACTGTCTTTACTATCCTCCACTCTACAATATCTTTCTTCAGTTTGTTCTTCAATGCATCGCCTTAACCATCCTTTCTGTTTTCCTCCAGTCACTATTATGTGTCTCCATACATCTGTACACTGACCGTTACATGCGACTTTCCGTAGTTCATCCATCATCATCCATCTATCTATCGATTCATTCATCCATTCAGATGAACGTACAGCATACATGTATAAATATATTCATCCAAATACCATCAATTTATCTATCTATTCAACCGATCATTCATTCATTCATTCGTTCGTTCATTCATTCATCCTCCCTGCCTTTCTGGATCCGTTATGGTATGTCTGTTGCCTCCCATACACGATCCATATTTTCTTACTTCCTTATTTTCACGGATTTATCTGTAGCCGTAAATTTTCAGCTCAAACCTCAACGTGCTGATCGAAAGCAGTTCGTTGTATATTGGCAAAGTGCAATTCACCATTCAGACATAATAGTTATTCAAAACGCTCCACTCGCCAGATGGCCGAACCTATGGTCTATAACTCTATACCATGGGAACCGATATCGGATACTCCATCCAAGACATAGAGGAGTGGTGATCTGATTGCGAAATTAGATGTTGCAGCGCCACTAAGCGAACGAAAATGATATTAATGTCGTCCAGCTCCTTCTGTGTCAACAACCTCGCCTCTGTGCTATATGTGGTAGACCAGAGCCATGCTAGGAGAAAGAAGGAGGGCGACGTTAATCACCTTTGTTGTGTCACAGTTGAATCGCGTCTAACGAAACGAGTGTGTGAATTAACTAAATCCTAGTGAGCGAGACCTAAGAAGGGGCTTCATCGCCATGGGAACCGATAGCTAATGCTTCATCCAAGAAAAAGGAAGCCAAGAAATAGGGAGGGGTGATCTGATTAAGAAATTAGATGGGGAGTTCAAACAAGGGAGGAGATGATAGAGTAGTCGTTCCAATGAATTCGGATATAGAAGTACTGGATTACCACGATGGTTTAACAAATTATAATTCACTAGACAACAAATTTTCATGAAACTCGTGCCTTTTATATTAAATTTGTATTTTCTTATGAGTTTCAGCGTGGTTGACAGGAATATTACAATGAAATTATTAATTGGCTCCAATTTCTGTAATATGAGCAAAAGTTTCTAATGCCATAGAACAATGACCCTTCCTGTTGACTTCCTTCCTTAGAAGAACACTGCTCTAGACTCGACTTTGCTCTAATCTGTTCTGTCCCAAAAGACCCATGGCAGCTGTAGTTCATCGTCCCGTACAATTGGGTAGTTGACGATTGTCACCATGTATCTATATGTAGGCCTACTTATAAAGCATGATAATACATGCATGGTAGTGACGTAAATCCCCTATCTAAAAACACCATTTTTGTTTCCCTCCTCTTTTGCACTACAAATGAGGATTACAGTAGCTTATCACACAGAATCGATTGGTTTAATATTACAGTATCTGGTATTTATCGATAGGTTTGCGGTACAACTCTACCTATTTAATAGCGTATGATACAGACTGTTTAATACAACTACAATTAGGTATTTAAGCAAACATAAAACTAATACACATACCATAGAAAATGAATTCAAACATCTTGATAATACCTACCGAAATAATTATTTAATGTGAATTAATTTTAATTTAAACCATAATGAAAACAAATCACACAGAATTGAACTTAAGGGGGTTCAAAGCTATGCACAGGAAATTGTTAAAATTGTAAACAGGAAATTGTTAAAAGTGGATTTATAAATAATAAGCTAGAACGTCAAATAAATTTGGCCAGGTGCCAGCTAATGATGCTAGTTTTGGTTCACAACGTATAGTGAACTTCGATTAAACAATGAAGGTCCGTGGTACATGGAATTTCCAATTGGCAGTCAAACAGGCAAAACAGCATAAGCTGAAAAGTTTCTTATATAACGAAACCTTCAACCTACACCCCCGCCACACTACACAATATAACGCTAACAAAGCAGGAACCCACCCACCTACCCCTTGTACACACATACCCACGTACAAACCTACATACATACATACATACATACATACATACATACATACATACATACATGCATACATACATACATACATCCATACATACATACATACATACATACATACATACATACATACATACATACATACATACATACACACATACATATATACATACATACATACATACATACATTCATACATACAAACATACATACATACGTGTCCTTCTCGTACCAATCCAATAACGCGAACTGCATACATCCACGCAAGCATACACACGCGTTCGCTGACGCTGTGACGATTGAAAGGGCGCTATATAACGCTTCCGTTTCTCTATCCTGTCGCGATGGATGCGACTCTTCTCGGTGGCGATTAGTCTTGTAGCTAAGCGGATTAGCTCATCGGCTGCAGATCAAGCAGTCAGTCTTTGTAGGAAGCAGCTTTCAGTGTATAGGATGAAGCAGCTGCTGCGACTGGTGATGATGATGCTCTGTGCATCTTCTCAAGAGGATGGGATGCGTGTGTTGACATTGTGTGCGGGTGATGTAAGGGAACATGACCCAGGCGGACAGAACGACCAGATTTCATTGGCCAATAGGATTAGCCGCCTCCCATTCTTAGTCTCCTCTTCGTTCTCTTATACTCCTTCAAATCGCCTTCCGTGTCTCCACTCCTCCGAATCATCCACATAGTATTACGTCACTGCTCTTCCTCCTCCCTCTTATCTTCCCCGTCCTTTTTGCCCTACCTCCTCCTCGTTGTTCTCCTCCTCTCTTTCCTCTTCGTCTTAGCCGCCACCTTCCTCCTCATCCACCTCCTCTTTATCATCTTTTTCTTACACCATTACTTATCTTTCTCGTCATCATCCCCCTTCATCTTACTCCCTTCCTCTTTCTTCTGCTACTCATCTACTTCCTCTTCTTCGCCTGTCTCCTCTCCTCCTGTCTCCCGTATTTATCCCATCCTCTTCACTCTCCTCTTCATCCTTCTCATCTCCACCTCAACCTCCTCTTCTCCCCTTCCTCTTTAGTCCTCCACCTCCTGTTCCTCAGATTGCTCATCGTCTTCTCCTCGTCCACTTCCGATTAGCCATTCATCCTCCTCTCCCTCTTCCTCCTTCTCCTCCTCCTTCTCCTCCTCCTTCTCCTCCTCCTTCTCCTCCTCCTTCTCCTCCTCCTTCTCCTCCTCCTCCTCCTCAGTCTCCCTCACTTGTCCCTATACCACTTCTCTCATCCTTCCCATACTCTTCTCACACCCTGAGGTCACATCGACAACAATTTATTACGCTATATTTATCACCGTCAGATTCATCAACACGATTTTCATGAACGATCGTCACATCCTGGCGTCCCTTTCGAACGCGTTGTAATCTAAGCGTACTTGTACACGTCATGCATATCATGAATATGATTATTCATATGTACATACACATGTATGTATTGTATATGTATTGTATATGTATTTGTGCGTGTATGAGTGCGACATTTTCACCAAATGAATACGTGTCAATTCCTGACGGATAGAAGCATACGAATTGTATTCTTAAAGATCAAGCATCTCGTTTTGATAGAATGCCAAAGTCTTGTCAGACAAACAGACAGACAGACAAAAAGACAGACAGACAGACAGGCAGGCAGACACAGACAGAAAGGCAGTTAGGTATACTATAGTTGGACTTAAACTGACAGACCGATAGAAACGCAGACGAGCAGATTGACACCAACACACGTGCTTACATAATACATAGATCAAGAATAGAGACATCTGAGAAAGGAAAAAACAAGAAACTATTACGAATGATAGAGTAGAAGACAACAACGATGTGGACATATTGGGTGCAATAAGTAAGGAGAGATATACAGGCTAAATGGCAGAGGCAGAGGAAAAGAGGGACAAACAAATGCAAAGAGAACGGGAGACAGACAGACACATATACAGACACACAGACAGACAGTGACACATCCAACTGGGCTTCGAAATTGAATATATCTGTGTGAAGATGGTTGCCACCACGTGTCCCTGATTATATTCCCTACACTGGAATTTAATTTCGGCGTCGGAAACTTCCCTTAAGAACAAGTCCTTCGACAACTTCATTAACGTCAAAATGTCATTACTTAAGACTCATAAAATATATTCTCGTGGTTGGAACTGTTGCTGCTTCCTGGCTATATATATATGTATATATATATATATATACAGCCATATATATATATATATATATGTATATATATATCTCTCAGTGTCAATGTCAATATATATATATATATATATATAGTCGGAAGGTCAGCAAGTAATCATTTCTCAGGTTTATAGACTTACAATGATACGCTGCTGCGTCTGACGTATTTATTCCAGGATGCCAGTAAGAGCAACGCGACAGGCAATACAGAAGCGAATTATCGTTATAGGTCTATCAACTTGAAATATATGGCAACTTATCGACCTTCCAATGACAGCCAGGGAACAGCAACGCTATTAAAAGTCTGAGTTCTGGGATCACGTGGAGCATCACGTGCCTCATTGATTCCAAATAGCGTCGGTGTTAGGCTGGTCTCAACTGAACGAGGTAATTCGAAAGTCAGTCTTTGAGTCAAATCTTACGTAAGCCAAGTTGGCCCAGCCTTGGTCAGATTTGTCAAAAAATAAGCAGGAGGTCGGATAATGAGAATAACCTAGCGTCATCAGCTTATTTTGACAACTAATGTAAGCTCATATACAGGCCACAAACACACAGACAGACAGACAGACAGACAGACACACAGGCAGACACACTTACGCTAAAACAGCAAATGGCGCGACGGACTTAATTCTACTCGCTATATAACTATTTTTGCTTTTCGCACAACGTTATTGAATGTGATGCAAAGGAGATTGACAATGACAATGACAATGTGGTCGCAGCCAAGGGTCAATTTGATGAGAAATTTACAGCATGCGCTTTCTGTAAGAATTTGATTTAAGTGACCACGAGAACGTCAACAGATTTAATAGAACCATAACAGAAAGTCAAACAACTGTCAACCGCGTTCGTGTGTAAATGGGATATTATACCGCATAATGCAAATAGACAGCCTAGACTAGAGAGTAGTTAGTTCTAAAGTGAGTAGTGGGACAGCAAAGCAGTATGAGCACGGTGGCTTATCATGTCCTGTAACACGGAGAGCATGTTTTTAAGTCCCCACTCATTCAGTATAAATACCTGTGATGGAACATTGAGCAAGTTCTTCGTAAGCAATATTGCTCTCTGCAACATCGTACTTGTATGGTCATGTGAGCTTCTGAACTTGAAAGGAAGGCAACGTCAAATCTCCAACCTTTGAAAGCGACACCCAAAGGCCAGATGCAGGGCATCGGCTTATTCACGAGCGATGCAATGCGACACACGCACTGTATCTCCTAGAAATAACCGTTCGTAATGAGGCCCGATGGATTTCAGTTTCTTACAGACCTCGGTTTAGGGCGTTACACCGCTGCCTTGGGAATTCCTAAGTAACGCACTTGGGAATTCCCAAGTAACGAACTTGAGAATTCCCAAGTAGCGCACTTCGCACATAGACTGACAACCATTTGACAGCGATCAATCTTCCCGTATCCCTTCTCCGCTGGAAAGAGTGGATTGATCTGGCAATCCTTCCTCCATTCACCGCCCATCATCTAGGCGACGGAAGACAACAATGGTCGGATTGACGGATTGACGTCTCCTAAGTGGGACTCAATTTCAACGCAGAACTAAATCGGCGCCATTAGCCACGTGGAGGAATGGGCTCGGGATTTGATTAATAGCATCTATTACTCGAAGAGTCGACCGACGCAATGTCTCCGATCTTAATCTGATAACCAACAGAGGGAGCTGATCGACACCGAGTAATCCATCCACCGATGAATAAGACAGAAGCTACTTATTCAGATCGGTGCTGTAAGTCTAATATTCGAAGACGTGAGTAGATAGGTTGACTGCCTGACTGACTGACTGACTGACCGATCCGCAGGCCTGGTAGCTGGCTTACTGACTGGCTGGCTGGCTGACTGGCTAATCGGCTGATTGACCGGCTAACTGGCTGATTGACTGACTGACTGACTGACTTATTGTGGCTGGTGGATAAAATGACGGAAATATTACAGATGATTTAACAAATGATTTAGCATAGCAAAATTAATGAAAAATGAATTGCTGACAGTTAGAGCTGTCAGATTATCAGTCAATTATAAATCTAAATCAATTGTAAGTCAAAACGGCAAATATTCAATCGGCCAATCATAATATAATTCCTATCTGGTTCGTGTTACTTGGTCTCCATTTTGAGATTGTTGGAGCTTGCCCGTGTGTCATTCAGTCATTATAGAAATGTAATGATCAAAAAAAGGGCGCAACTCTTTACCCAGCTGAAATTTTGTGGGGTAGGGGCGCCCTCTGGTTCGTATTTTCTGAGTCTTCCCCTCTGCGCACGTTTATTTGTGTTCATGCCTAGATGCATGAATAGACAGATGCGATGGTCAATGGCAGCGATCGCATGTATTGGATGCGTCAGTTTGACAGACCGAACGAAGTCCTTCACTTCTGAAGTGAAGCCGAGCATCGGAGCCATAAAACCATCGTCTTCAGTCGACCGATAGCGACTCAGTCGACTCAGGTCGCAGTCGATAAACTGCGACTCAGGCGGACGAGTTACAGGTTTGGTGCTAGAGGGATTCGAACGCAATTCATAGACAATTTAGAAGTAATCCATAAGCTGCTGAAACTATATCCATAGGCAGTGGAAATGTATGCCATGAGCAATTGAAACGTATTATATATATATATGCAATTGAAACGTATTATATATATATATGCAATTGAAACGTGAACCATAGACAGTTGAAACGCATTCCATAGGCAGCTGAAACACAATCCATAGGCAGTGGAAACGTATTTCATAAGCAATTGAAATGTACAATAATGCAGTTGAAACGTAAACCATTGACAGTTGAAGCGCATTTCATAGGCAGCTTAAACGTATTCCATGAATAGTTGAAACGTATTGTACGGGCAGTTGAAACGTTAGCCATAGGCAACTGAAACGTAATCGATGGACAATTGATAATTAATTCATAGGGAATTGGAACGTTGATTTGTTCAGAGGACAACCAAGATGGCGACAAAAAAACTGGTTCGATGGAACCCAAAGTACAACCGGAGGAGAAACTTCGAAGATTTGTTGCAGTGGATGATCGGGTAAGAAACTTCTAAATGAACAAGCACACATACACGCAAATCTTCATACATACACATAAGATACACATATACATGCGTACATACAAAACACACATACATACGAGTGAATAAGTATACAATCAAACATGCATAGGCTACATTCACGTACATAGGCCTATGCCCATTAGCCAATAATGCGAAATAATAAATTCTCAACTAATAAATTTGAATTACCGCTAGTTCGAAATTCATGGTTGGAATAAGAATTAGAATTTTGAAGGACTAATTAATTAGAATTAGCAGCAAATTGATTTATCAGAATTAGTTGCTGAAGTCAACACAAAAAACGACACACGATTTGAATATTCGAACAATTGGACAAATGATTCAATTTTTGGTGACGAAACTGATATTTCAATGTTCCTTAACTTATTTCTTCTTGTTGCTGTGGAGATGTTTCCTTTACAAGAGATCGGAGTTGGACGTCGGAACTTTCAACAGTTCTGAAGTATTGTTTTCAGGTCTATATCTTTACCATAGGTAAGATATCATGCTAACATTGCCAGTAAAGAGTGCTATTGCTAAAACCGGAAATGTTAATTTTACTATAGGCCTAGTCGTTGATAAAAATATCAATCAATCAATCAATCAATATCGTTTTTATTGACTCCAAAATAACGCAGTAATTATTTGCAGTACATACATACAGCTATTTTCAGTAAAAATCAAAATAACACGATGGAGAAGAAAAAAATATCAACTGAACAACAAGTTGCTGGATTAGTTTGGTATTGAAGTGGGAGGCAACTGGGAAAGAAAAATCCCCAAAGGAACCGTATGGTTCCGCTAGTAGGGGACACCCTTTCATATAGTATCTGGGCAGCAGATTGAAGAAATGGGGCAGACAAATGTGAGTAATTTTAACTTAACTAGTTAACTAAGCCAAGGAAGTCAAGGATGCCACAACTTAAGGTAATTTCTTCTTTCAAATATTTAATGAAAACTAAAATCTAAAAAAATGTTTTGATGTTCAATAGTTATAATTAGAGCATCAAGCAAAAGTTAGTAAGAAATTGTAAAAAATTAGGCAAGGTCATTTTATTTATTTCCCAATGATCTTGCCTAATATTATGAGAAAATGATTAGAATTACACAACTCGGTTCAGAATAATATTAATTACAATAATTATAATAATAATTATAATTAGTAGATTTTTGCAAATAATTATCTAGAATTATGAACACATTCCAAACTAATTAAGTTGCAAATTGGTTGCTAATTGGTCAATTGGTTAGTCTATAATTAATAAACCTTTGGGTCAATTAAAAAACTAAGTAATAGCCAAAAATGTGCTTTTATTAAATAGTTGCCAACACTTATAATATATGATATATATATGTATATATGTATATATATATATGTATATATGTATATATATATATATATGTATATATGTATCAATATGTACACCAGTCTCCCACCAAAAGAAGGATGAAAGAAGACATTAGATGAGGAAGGAGCAAACAGGATGCTGATGCAATCAACAGACTTGACGGAGACATCGCCGTTGGTTCTGCTGCTGTTGATAGATGTGTTGAAACAATGGTTACAATTGGCACCTTCTGCGACGAGGAAAACAAATAGCGAAGACCTAAACAATGATGCTAAATTGAGATAAAGAATTGACTTGGTGCTTACAAAAAACAACTGTGATGAAAATAGTGGTAGCCATTACAACAACGATAATAACGAAGACATGCATCTAGGGGTAGAATAAAGTCTTTAATATCTTAGGTATTCCTCGATTCAATGCCTTATCGGAAAAGCCCCATAGGTTCAGCGACAAAAGATTGGAGGGATTAGAGGATGGAAAGATGGCGGAGGGTTGTCATCTTTGGATGATACACGAGGACACGGAATGTATTGTTTCCCTGTCTCTTTGTCTTTGTCTGCCTCTGTCTGTCTCTGTCTGTCTCTGTGTGTCTCACGTCTGCATGGAGAATCACGCATTTCATAATCTCGAGGGTTAATCCCGAAGATAATCCTGTCGCTGAAGCTGCAATTAGCAAATGGGAGGACGCCTATATATATATACATATATATATATACATATTTATATATATACATATATATATACATATTTATATATATAGGAGCTGTCGAATGTCCATTGGCATTCGTAACATAGGAACTCTCTCAGGCGTCACCACAGACACAAAACACGATCATCTCTACTATTATTCACTGCATAACAGTCGAACACAGATACAAACAATACATTAACGCATAGTTTCATACAATATATACATGTATAAACTGTATGTACACAAATACGGACAGATGAACAGGTACACACACACATACCCATACATATACATGCGTTCATCTCCACCTACAAACAACACCTTCCCACATATATATATATATATATACACATACATATATATGTATAGTTTTGTATATATGCATTAAGACCAATGTGTGGGTGTGCATATATGTGTGACATATTTGCATACAATACAAACCAACGCATATAGGTACACACATATAATTATCATAATTATTATACACAAATAACCAAAAGCATCGTTAAATGAATACATACATATTACATACAATGCATATATGCAACAAATACATACACTGAAACCACAGTCATTTATTTCTTACCTTAGTTGCTTAAGTTTGTTGAGCTTGCCAACACACATTAGGCCTACTAACTTGTCCACACATCAAGACATTGACACAAGAATATCAATTAATGTCTTTGCCAGTCACAAGACGAACAAAGACGTGAGTCACAAAGCCATATAACAATCGATTTAATTGATATAGATTTAATGTGAAATAAGCCGAGTTCATTTGGTTCGGTCCTAGCTCACACAGTTCTCATTCAGATCTCGAACGAAATTTCGTCGTAATCTCGTTGTAATATCGCTATAATTATATAAGACGATGATCGAATACGACCATCGGAGTTCGTTAACGTCATTGGGGAGAGGGCATGGATGGGGTTGGGTGGGTCGTGGGAGGGTTGGGTGAATAGGAGTGGACGAGACGTAGCGTGGCAGACGAAATCGAGGTGACCTTTGGGGTCAGCCGTTGACGTTGACAGGCGGCCAAGTTCATTTCATTGAGAGTATGTACTATGGATACTCATTTCCTACTTTGCTCCATGTATCCGCTGTGTAACCATAATTATATATCGCCTTCCTTAATCCTTATGTCTTTCCGATTCTACCTCCTTCGCTGTTATTTCTTTCGTTCGTATGTTCATATTCTCTATGTTTTCTGCTTCTGTATCATTCTTTCTTTCTTCTTTCGCAACTTATTTTTCCTCTTTCTTATCTCTCTCTATCTCTTCTTTATTTATGTATTTATTTATTTATTGATTTATTGATTTCTTCTTTCTCCCTTCTTTCGTTTTTTCTGTATTCTTTCACCGTTTTGCTCTGAATTCATTCTTCTTCTCGTTCTCTCCTTTTCTTTCATTTTCTTCCTATCCTTCCTACATACATGTATTTTTTTGGTTTTTCTAACATGCTCTTTCCCTCTACTGCCTTCTGTTTCTCTCCGTCTAATCTTCTGTTTCATTCTATATTGTTAATTATGTCCTTCGATCTATCTGTGAGTCTGTGTGTCTGACTGTCTGTCTGGCCGTTCTCTTGTTTTCTCTGTCACTCTCTTTCTTATTTCATATCTTTCTTTCCTGACAAATGTAGTCTTTTCTTTTCACTTTACGTTCCTTTGTTCTCCTCTTTGTCAGGCTTCACGTCCTTGTCATACTGTCTTCTTTTTACATATATATATATATATACACATGATATAATCGGACCTACTTCTGACGGGTAACTCTGTTCTGTCTACGTTTCACTCAGTGCCTTTTAGGATATATGGGTATGTTCCTACATAGTAACCAACCCATAGTTAGATCACTAATTGGTACCTTCGTGACATCCTCCGTCCGCATCCCACACCGCCTGTTTCAGCAACCGTTGGTCTCAGGCCGTCGCTCTTACAAACTAATTATGCATCTCCAGCTACGACATTTCTCCGTCGCGCGGCCAAAACTCTTTTATCTTGCGCATGTAGACGTCAAGTAAGTGGGCGTCTTAATCCACGACGCCGGATCACCGAACTAAGATCTGAGTCAATTCGTCACGCGGTCACCCAGTTCCAATTGATCACATGGCCACAGTTTCCATCTCTCCTCAAATCCAATCCTTTGCTTAATAAACAGAGCCGAAGAGAGAAATTTCGGGCTTTTGGGCATAACAGTCACGGGCCTCTGAACGAGATGTATCATTGGGTTATATTATTGAAAATTTAAAAAAAACACAAATGTTATTGCCGTCGCTTTTCTCGTGAGCTGTTTCTTTATCGTACAACTATTTTATTTCATGTCACTAAAAATAAACTAACCAGGGGTGGATATAACAATTTCCGGCCCCATGTCAGATTTCTATGCCGCCCCTCCCAAAATTTACAAATTTTGAAAGACATTATCGTAGGAAGAGAAACCAGCGCTAACATCTGCAGTCTGCGCCATGAAAATACGTAAATAGTATTAATTTAGTGTATTAGTTTAAACTTTAATAACAGTATAACACGATGATCAAATATTTCTTCCTTGGTCCACTGGCTAGATAGCATTTACTTTATACAAAATAATTTTAAAGAAATTTGAATCCAACTTTTTCCGTCTCATGGCCGACGCCTTGTTGGGCTTAGTGGTAAATCCGGCGCTGCAACGTACTAAATTTAGCAGAAGAAATTTCGTTTTTAGACGAAAGCTGGGGCGTTCAGCGGCAAAAAATGATAAGTAAGGTAATATTTAGATGGTTGGAGCTTGCACTGATTGTAGTTGAGTGTCAGTAAGATTAGATTTCAAAGGAATTGATCATATAATTGTATAAAAATGAGTATCTTATATTTCATAAAATGATTGAGGGTCCGGTCAATCATCGCCTGGCTCCTGGGCAATTGCTCCCCCAGACCCACTATCGGCGGGCCTGGTAATAAGGTAAGCCAAAGAATGATGCCATCGGGTTTCATAAGGTTACGTGTGCTACATAAGGCAAGTTATGATAAGTTATGTAATAATACAAGGTGAGGAAAAGTTTTAACATTTTGTCTTCGTCAAACCTTAATCTTTATCTTTATTCAACCTTTATCTTTATCTTCCTCTAACGTTCGTCTATGTTATAATATAGCTTTCGTACTTATCTCCAACTAATCTTCATCTATATCTTCATCTGACCTGTGTCTCGAACTTTTTATCGTCCTCCCCGTTTATAGATAAATATTGTCATGATTCGGTTCAATATACAGTATTCTCAATGTTATCTTCATTACCGATACATCCTTTATCACTACGGTTGAATTGTTATCTTCATGGAGATGCGCTTCGTTATTCCAGCGTTATCGTCATCGTATCTTCTGCTTCTTGCAACAACTCGACGCCAGGTTTGTCGTCGGCGAAGTTGAAAGAGAATCGAATTTACAATGCCACACATCTTCTAGACCAACTTCTCACAGGATACGACAACAGACTACGACCAGGATTCCAAGGTCAACAAATAAACCGATTCATTTGTTCATTCATCAATTCGTTTTTCATCGATTCAGTTAGTCAGTCAGTGAGGGAGGGTGTCATTCACTCAAATGCTAAAACGCTCATTATCAATTTCGCTCAATAGCTCAGTCAGTCGCTCATTTGGATCTATATCTCACTCGATTAATCAGTCAATCACTAAGTCGGTTAATCAGTCAGTCAGGCAGCCAGTCAATCAATCAATCAACCAATCAATCAATCAATAGGTCAGTCTGCGAGTCAGTCAGACAGTCAGTCAGTGAGTCAGACAGTCAGTCAGACAATCAGCCAGTCAGTCAGTCAGTCAGACAGTCAGTCAGACAATCAGTCAGTCAGTCAGTCATTCGCTTACTTAACAGTTAATGTATATCTTTATATCGCATGTCATTTCTTCTTATTTCCCCAATTTTCCTTCTCGCCTTAGTTAATCCACATAAGCCTCTTTTCACCAGAATCCGAGATGTTTAATTCTTCTCCATTAGGTCTCACTCCGACTTCCTTCTTCTGTGAATTTTAATCTCAGACCAGATAAGGTGTCACCAGATCCCAGGGTCTTCTCAAAGAACATTATTACCTGTCTATCGTCGTAAATCGCCACTTCCTCTTCCTCTTCCCCTCCTCCTCCTCCTCCTATTCCTCTCCTCCTACTTTTTTCATTCTCCTCTTCTTCTTCTTCTTCTTCTTACTCCTCGTCCTCGTCTTCCTTCTCCTCCTTCTCCTCCTTCTCCTCCTTCTCCTCCTTCTCCTCTTCACTTTCAATGTAATCTATATTGCCTGCATCTTGTATCTCTTCGCTTCTCGTCGTTCCGTCTCTATTTCTTTGAGGAATCCTAGGAGATTATGTGCCTTCCTTGCTTTGTACCATAAAGCATGTAAAGAGTAAGTAAGTAAGTAGAAAGAAATAATCCCGAATCACAATTCTGCCTGTTAACATTGTTTTATCACTGCTTTAGTCTGTCCGTCAGTCCGTCTGCCTGTCTGTCCGTCTGTTATCTATCTATCGCTACGTCTGTCTGCCTGCTTGTCTGTCTATCGCTACGTCTGTCTGTCTGTCTGTTTGGTTGTCTGTCTGACGATGAATCTGCATTTCAACCCTTAAGGGCTTCTCTCATAGACCGCCTCTTGAGTCGTCTGCATCTGTCTGCACAACAACCTGTCTGTCTGCCTGTCTATGTGTCCGTCTCTGTGCCGATCTGTGTCTCTCTGCCTCTGTATGCGCTTCTGTCTTCGCCCCATTGTTCTCCATCACCGCACATCGCTCGAAGATGATCAGGTAATAACGGAAGAGGCACTATAACTGCATCGATGATTTCATGTCGTTACTTCCGCATTTCCAGGATTAATTTCAAATGCTCTTGTCGTGTAATTTTTCTAGCGCCCGTTGACCGCTGAAAGAACAAGATCGGGCTGGTGTTGGCCGAGCCTTTCTGCACTCTAATATTCATTTTAGTGCAGAGTCTTTCACCATTTCGCACTCAAGAGTAAAACGTCTGGATAATTATTGTATTTAGTGACTGTTATGAATCCATCAGGTTTCTGCGACGCCGTGTTGTGTCTGGATGTATCGTATCAACTAGCATTTAGAAGTTTGAAGATTACGATATTCTATAGCATTGTTTGCGAATGAGCTGGTGCCCTGCGCTTGGTTTGCGAATGAGCTGGTGCCATGCGCTTGGTTTGCGAATGAGCTGGTGCCCTGCGCTTGGTTTGCGAATGAGCTGGTGCCCTGCGCTTGGTTTGCGAATGAGCTGGTGCCCTGCGCTTGGTTTGCGAATGAGCTGGTGCCCTGCGCTTGGTTTGCGAATGAGCTGGTGCCCTGCGCTTGGTTTGCGAATGAGCTGGTGCCCTGCGCTTGGCTTTTGAGTGGCGCATTTGAAATTTGGAGATTACGATTACGATTGTGCCGTATATGCTGTGTCTTAAAGTCTTAAAATATTATCTGTTGCTCTACGTTGATGCATTTGGTATTGCATTGTATTGTATTTTATCTGTGGCGTATCGTATCTTTAGATTTATATAGCGCCTCTCGAAGACTAACTATCCAGAGGCTCTCACAGAAACCCCGAGAAAAAGAGACGCCTCTGGAAAAGGAAAAGCCGCTAATTTTGTTAATGTAGACCTATTGCTGTGTGCCTCCATTGTACTGGAATAGTCTCCTTCCACCCTCTATCAGATGGGCCAACTCAATACACTCCATCAAACATCAGATAAAAACTTGCTTGCTAAGGCTAATCCCGATTGTCAGTTGCCTGTGAGGCGCCTTTCTCGAGGTACGGCGCCGCATAAATTGTCGCAACTATCATTACTGAATCAGACCCATCTTCTTTTCTAGCATTATATTATTTGAAAAAATTTATTTCGCTTGCATTATAATTATTGTTTTGTACGTGTGGCAGTATTTCATAGCGTGTTGTATAAATTGCACTATCTTCAGCTGTATTCATGTACATGGCCATTCATATAGCGCCTTCTGAGAACCAATGGCCATTTATGTAGCGCCCTAAAAGAACCTCACGAAGGCGCAGACCAATCATGTGTTGTACAACGTGGACGTGACCTCATTCACCCATTTAAGCATCGCATTGTCCTCTGATGGGGGACACAATGGGGACGCTGCGTCCAGGCCAGATGCGGCGGTCGTAAAGACCCCCGAAAAAGACGAACGGTCAAAAGGAGGCGGAAGTAACGATACTCAGACCGGAAATAGATTGCGAGACAGTCGAATCGGATGGCTGGGCGATATTAGGAGATCATTGTGCGACGAACAATGGGTCCAAATTGATTTCCGCCCGAATCTGTTGCAGAGGTGGATTCTCAGTAACGAAGGAGTCTGCGTTTGTGTCGGAAATTATTTATATAGCACCATTTGAATATAATTCTCTGTTTAGTATTTCTAAGACGGGAGAGAAACGACGGTATAGTGCAAAATGTTTCAAAGATGCGGTGAAAGACGTGTGAACCTCTGTGAGCAGTATTGTGCTATTGCCAGAGATTTTGTGATGGTCTGTGTAAGGTGTTAGGTAAGGGTTTTTGTAAGGAGTTGTGCAGGATGTCATGTAAGGGACATTGCAAGGGGCTATGTAAGGAGTTATGAAGGGTGTTATTTTAGGGGCTATGTATGGGATTTTGTAAAGAGTTATGTAAGGTGTTATGTAAGTGACAATGTACGATGTTTTAACGAGTTATGCAGAATATTATGTAAGGGATATTGTAAGGGGTCATGTAAGGAGTTACGCAGGTGTTATGTGAGGGGTGATGTATGGAAGTGTGTAAGGAATTATGCAGGGTGTTATGTAAGGGATTTTGTAGAGAGTTATGTAAGGGACAATGTAAGGTTTCTTAAGGAGTTATGCAGCATGTTATGTAAAGGGTTATGGGTTATGTAAAGAGTAATTACAATTTGTACGAATTTAACTCCAGTGAGCTCTAAAACTCTCACTTCTATCGACTACTATCATCATCATCATCGTCATCGTCGTCGTCATCGTCATCGTCATCATCATCATCGTCGTCATCATCATCATCATCATCATCATCACCACAATCCACCATCATCATCACCATTATCTATTATTGCCATCTTCATCCTCCTGCAGCATCGTAAGCGTCATCATCTACATTTACAAGTAATGGTCACGTATCGCCCTCACTCGACCATAACTCCTTTGAATGAGACTCACAAATAATAACCTGAGCAGCAACGAGGTGACATCGATCTCAGCTTTGTCACCGAGTCATCGTCGAATCGATTCTAAATCGAAGTGTCGTCCAAATCGTCTCTGGTTTAGGTCCAATGTTCGTGACCTGAGAGTAGGATGCTGGGAATGATTAATAAGTTGTCGCTCAGACTATATATATATATATATATATATAATATATACCATGCAGCAGCAACCTTGAGTGTTAGTGATTTCAATATCTATGGCCAGATGAAATGGGTACAGCAAGGTTTAGTAGAATGAAGTCGGTAAAGCAGGGATAGTCCGAAAAAGTATGGTAACGTAAATCTAGGTAACATAGGACATGGAAAGATAGAACAAGGTTACGTTACCAAAGTAACGTAGGACAAGGTAACGTAATGGACGGTAACGGTAACGGTGATGTTGATGTTGATGTTGATCAGTAAGCAGTTCGTAGTAAATAGTGATGCTTTAGGCATCATTGGGATGTTGTTTGTTTGTTTGTAGGACCTGCACTCGTTGTCGATGTTAATCTCAACATCAGAAGCCTCGGACCTATCTCAGAAATGGACATGGTAAGGTCAAAAAGTTCACCATACCAGTCCTCCTCCTACTCTTTTTCCATCTCCTCCTCCTCCTCCTTTGGCATACATTGATGATTAACATTCATCAGCCGTTAACAACCGTTAGCCATAATTAGCCATAAATAGACATTGGCCATTGACAACCACCATCCATTAACATCCGTTGGTTATTATAAACCACTAGCTATTAACATCCATTTGTCATTAGCAACCAATTGCCATTAGCCACTAACTACCATTAGCCACTAACAACCATTAACTACTGACAACCATTAGCCATTAAAAACCACTAGCTATACTGAGTCATTAGCCATTCAATGGTGCTTTGCAGGCCTACCAGATGGACTGCTACTTTCGACAGAGCTGGATCGACCGTCGACTCGAGTTCAACGGGACCCTGAAGATACTTCCGGTTGCCATCCATGTCCTGGATCGACTGTGGAAGCCAGACACTCACTTCCTTAACGGAAAGAACTCCTACCTTCACATGGTCCCGTCTCCCAACAAACTCCTCCGCATCAACCAAGATGGCAGGATACTTTACAGCATGAGGTACATGTATAGGCGTAACGTAGAAGACAATCATCATCTTCATCATCCTCTTCCTCATCATCTTCCTCATCATCTTCATCATCCTCTTCCTCATCATCTTCATCATCATCTTCATCATCATCTTCATCATCATCTTCATCATCCTCTTCCTCATCATCTTCATCATCATCTTCATCATCCTCTTCCTCATCATCTTCATCATCATCTTCATCATCATCTTCATCATCATCTTCATCATCATCTTCATCATCCTCTTCCTCATCATCTTCATCATCCTCTTCCTCATCATCTTCATCATACTCTTCCTCATCATCTTCATCATCCTCTTCCTCATTATCTTCCTCATCATCTTCATCATCCTCTTCCTCATCATCTTCATCATCCTCTTCCTCATCATCTTCATCATCATCTTCATCATCCTCTTTCTCATCATCTTCCTCATCATCTTCATCATCCTCTTCCTCATCATCTTCATCATCATCTTCATCATCATCTTCATCATCATCTTCATCATCATCTTCATCATCCTCTTCCTCATCATCTTCATCATCCTCTTCCTCATCATCTTCATCATCCTCTTCCTCATCATCTTCCTCATCATCTTCATCATCCTCTTCCTCATCATCTTCATCATCATCTTCATCATCATCTTCATCATCATCTTCATCATCCTCTTCCTCATCATCTTCATCATCATCTTCATCATCCTCTTCCTCATCATCTTCATCATCATCTTCATCATCATCTTCATCATCATCTTCATCATCATCTTCATCATCCTCTTCCTCATCATCTTCATCATCCTCTTCCTCATCATCTTCATCATACTCTTCCTCATCATCTTCATCATCCTCTTCCTCATTATCTTCCTCATCATCTTCATCATCCTCTTCCTCATCATCTTCATCATCCTCTTCCTCATCATCTTCATCATCATCTTCATCATCCTCTTTCTCATCATCTTCCTCATCATCTTCATCATCCTCTTCCTCATCATCTTCATCATCATCTTCATCATCATCTTCATCATCATCTTCATCATCATCTTCATCATCCTCTTCCTCATCATCTTCATCATCCTCTTCCTCATCATCTTCATCATACTCTTCCTCATCATCTTCATCATCCTCTTCCTCATTATCTTCCTCATCATCTTCATCATCCTCTTCCTCATCATCTTCATCATCCTCTTCCTCATTATCTTCCTCATCATCTTCATCATCCTCTTCCTCATCATCTTCATCATCCTCTTCCTCATCATCTTCATCATCCTCTTCCTCATCATCTTCATCATCCTCTTCCTCATCATCTTCATCATCCTCTTCCTCATCATCTTCATCATCATCTTCATCATCCTCTTTCTCATCATCTTCATCATCCTCTTCATCATCGTCATCCTTATCGTCATCATCATCACATTCATCCATCTGCGAAATAGACGCTTGTAGTATAGTTTTTTTCAGTTTGACGACATTGTGATTGTGGATAAAAATCCTTAGAGTCACCCTCCTCCTTTATCCAGACTTGGGACTGGCACTGTTGGAGTGCGAACAGTGGGGGAGTTAATCTTGACTCTAGAAGTAGCAGTTGCAGTTTAACGAGACTGTGCGATAATAAAGACCATCAGCGCTGCCCTCCTCGTTTATCCAGGATCGGAACTGGCACTGTCAGAGAGCAAGCAGTGGCGGAGTTCCGGCTGCTTGTGTGAGATATGCCTCTTTTATATACAAAATGCAGACAAGGGTGCATACATTGCTCAATGCTCAGCCCCTCAAGACCTGCAGACTATTACTCGATGGTAACTGTCTGTTTCGTTCCTTCAGCCAGATACTGACTGGAACTCAAGAAGAAAATAATCATGGTTATCTTCATTTACAATAACTGTGCCATAGTTGCCTCTCTAGGTTGGTCGTTAAGCTATACGTTACCTGGTATATGTTTCAGCGATATAAATTTACTGATTGGGAATAAATACGTTGCTTTGGTCTACTAATTAGACTTTTTAGAGTTTCATCTTCACGATCCACTGTTTAGACATTTCTTATTATTTGTATACTCCTAACAGAAATATCGAAAGATATAAATATTTATATGCAATATATGTCAAATTGTACAACATACAAATACATATGAAACTATACATATCAAACTATACATATCAAACTATACATATCAAACTATGCATATCAAACTATACATATCAAACTATACATATCAAACTATACATATCAAACTATACATATCAAATTATACATATCAAACTATACATATCAAACTATACATATCAAACTATACATATCAAACTATACATATCAAACTATACATATCAAACTATACATATCAAACTATACATATCAAACTATACATATCAAACTATACATATCAAATTATACATATCAAACTATACATATCAAACTATACATATCAAACTATACCACGGCATGCCCGCTGATTCGATTCGAGATTCGATCCGACAGAAAAATTGTGATTCACTTATATATCCCTATATTTTGCTACAATTACGCTACGTTACATCGTATGCTGATTGTCATCATATTTTTACTTAATGGATGGTCTGACACTCCATTATACTTTGACACTTAAAGCGGAACATGAGCGCAGATTATATGTATATATATATATATATAAAATCTGTACTTACATCAATTCATGATAGACATAAGTGTATATATATAAGAAAATTTTGATTTCTATAGCAAAGTTA
>OY365811.1:4933989-4996489 GCA_959347315.1 Bimastos eiseni
AGACCTATTATATATATATATATAGGAAGATGGTGATGATGACGACGACGACGAGGATGACGACGACGATGATGATGACGCGAAGCAGGAGCTGCTTCTGCTCCTGCTTCGCGTCATCATCATCGTCGTCGGGAGTCGGGAGAGGGTCACAACCCCGACAATGGATCTGAGTACAATGCTGATGATAATATATGCAATAAATCGAAGACTTATGTCGTGCTTCGTCGCGCACCCAGTGCAATTCGGTCGGACGTCGCATATTCGCTTGGTATTCGCTTCGGAGCCGAATAGTGGGCCAAATAGCTATTAGGCATTCGACCGGATCGAATACGAATAGCTGTCACGTCACTCACGTGACATATGCTTCTGGCCAAGCGGCGGCTGCTATATATAGTGAATTGATGCAACTTTCTACTGCCTGGACCACGATATCGCATATCAGTCGTCTCATTTCTAAGCTTAGTTATATTAATTCCATTCCTAGTTAACAAAGACTGACAGAAGAATGTAAAAGTTACATTTATTTACGTGTTTACTTTTAGCATATCTATTAAATTTACTGATCTGAAACTTTTGCTTTCGAACGTTGTCGTTAGACCTATTTTGCACACTATTCCCTTTCGTTTTCGTATTTGGCCGAATAATTGGTCCAATTATTCGTATTCAGCCAAAAAGTGAAACTCGCATAATCGATATAACCCTGATATATATATATAGTATGTACTTGATAGTAAAGGCGTAGGCTACCACAGTAACGTTGTGATCAAGTTCTAAGTCGTACGTAATCAATTCCAATACAATTGTGATCGAAATAGACCGAGGTCTAGAACAGGTGTCTAATTGTTATATTAGAATAATTCTAATATGATTGTATTAAATAAAAAATCCGTTGCTGACTTTTTAAAATACTCTTGCGCTCATTAAGTTTCAGTTCTAAATCTGTTTATATCTCTCAGTCTATGCCAGTCTGTGTGTCTGCCTTTGTGTCTATCTCTCATTATGTGTACATGTCTATAGCTGTACGTCTTTCTGTTCATTTCTCTTACAATTATTTCTTATTATTGTCTGTCTGTCTGTCTGTCTGCGTATATTTCCGTCCAGTCATCTCGCTTGTATCTCTTCATCCCCTCGGTTTGTTTGTGTTTGCATCAGATAGGTCCCTAAGTCTGTCTGTATGGACCTGTCTATCAGCCTCTCAGAGCACGTGGTGCGAGGTCAAGAGCATGAGCGTTTACTGAACTTCCATCGCTTGATGGTCCCATATACACACACGGTGATACACCCCATACATACATGTCTGTATATATATGCATATAAGTATGAATCTAAATATATATATAAATATAAATATATATATATAATGATTCTGATAAGACCGTCTACTCAATGACCAGTGTTTTTGCAGGCTGACCATCAAGGCGACGTGTCCCATGCACTTGGAGAAGTTCCCGATGGACTCGCAGACCTGTCCACTCCAGTTCGGAAGTCGTAAGTGTCGCACGCTCAGACCAACGCACCACCATCCATCATCACTGCTTCCACTCCCATTACATGCATAACCGCAGGTACACACACCGACACGTACGCATCTAAACACACGTACATTTAACAGGGCCGTACCGAGCTATAATTGCGCCCTGTGCCCAGCATCAATCTGGCGCCCCCACATTTTGAAATAGTGCATTTTGTGGAATATTAAGTTATTCCATCCTGAAGTTTGCGCCCTGTCCATATCTGCCCCCTGGGTCACGGCCCCGCTGGCCCCTCTCCTCGGTACGGCCCTGACATTTAAACGTCTATATGTGGTCACTGAAGGTTAGCAATGAAGAGTTGTAGAGACAATTCCGCCACTGCAGGAAGAGCTTGATGCAGAAGGTGGTTCAAAGAAAGCTGGAGCTATTCAGTCACATTATGTAGAATGATTGACAACAGAAAGGTTAAGACAGTGATGTTTGGCAGGCGGGAGAGTTCATACAGAAGAGGTCGTCCACACAGGGAATGGCTGGATGACATCGTTGGCTGGGAAAAAGACGACTTCAGGAACTAACGCACTTGGCTTCAGACAGACCACAGTGCATTGATGAACCCGAGACAATGGCATCGGGCATCTACGGGCACTGTGCCCATGATGCTCTCTCACGACGATGACGACAACGACGACGATGACGATGATGATGATGATGATGACGACGACGACGACAACGACGACGATGGACGATGATGATGACGATGATGACGATGGTCCAATACTGTCGTTAAATTGTTATAATATCGCACACATCACCTGAACAGATTCGTGTCCTCTTGTTTTACATAATAAGTCTTGGAAAGAACTTTTGCATTCAATATCAATAACAAATAAATGGAGCCCTCACGCATGAAGTATGGATCTATATACTTCTTTATATATAAGCCGTCGTTTAGATATGCATGTATATATGTATATTATATAAATATATATCTTTGTGTCTTATCAAGTGCGCATTATAAATATATATACTGTATATATATATATATATATATATATATAGGCACGACGAAATACTAGAGGGTCTGTGAGTGTGAGAAGTTGACACTTAATGCAGTAATAAGATGTCATAAAATATTGCAGATGAAATATAATAATTGCAAACCCAATATGATGATAACCTTGAGCGTTATGATCATGATTATCGTCATGATCACGATGATCGTCTCGACTGAACAAATATCTCGTGTCCATGTTTTGAAAAGATTGTGGAAGGGCAATTGGCTGAAGATTCACAGCGATTGAGAAGTTCTTGAGAGCAGTTCACTCACCCCCGATATCTCTTCAAATTCGCAACAGGATAGAAGGAGAAGATGGAACAAATGAAAGAACAATTAGATGGGAAGACAATTGAGCGGATGCAGAAGCAAACATCAGAAGCAGAGGTAGAGAGAGAGACAGAGAGACAGAGAGAGACAGACAGATAGACAGACAGACAGACCGACAGACAGACAGAGACAGAGACAGACAGACAGTGACAGACGGACAGACAGTGACAGACAGACATACAGAGACAGAGACAGACAGACGGGCAGAGACAGACAGACAAACAGTGACAGACAGACAGACAAAGACATAGACAGACAGGCAGACCGACAGGCAGACAGAGACAGAGACGGAGGAGGGGGTGAGAAAGGGAGAGAGGGATAGAAGTGGGGAAAAAGAAGGAAACAGAGACGCGCACACACACTCGCACGGACAAGTCTCACCGTTGGAGAGTTCAATGGAGACACGAGAGAATGTAAGATGCAAGGAGGTGGAAAGAAAGCGTTGGACTAACAAAGACTAAGAAGATAACTGAGGAGGTAAAGTCAGACACACACACACACACACACACACACACACACACACACACACACACACACACACACACACACACATAGAGGGATCGGAATGGTCAGTCTTGGGACTGCTGCTCATTACTTTGGTTAAGTGGCCCATTACGTTGAACATATTGGCTTCCTCTGCCTCCGTACCTAGTCATCTAACCTACTCATCAGCATCCCAGTCTAAGTGCAATCCAATCAGTACATCTGGCGTCAAGAAGAATGTAGCAGCGCTATAGAAGTAACACGTGACGATGCGCAACGGTTGACGCAGTCGGTAATTGCGAACGAATGACTTAAATAATGCATTAATTAATTAATTAATTAATTAATTACGGAGTAATTAGTGAATTAAGAATGAACCAATGATAGAATGGCTGGAAAGATGGCTGGATGGATAGATGTCTAGATGAATGGATGACTAGATGAATAGGTGGAGGGACGATTAACCGACTAAATGGGTGGATGACTAGATGAATCTATGAATGGTTGGATGAATAGATGAATTGATGACTAGCCGATTAAATGGGTGGATGACAGGGCCAATAGATGGATGGATGGATGGATGGCTGAATGAATGAATGGATGGAAGCAACGATGGGTGGATGGATGGATGGATGAATAGATAAATAGATGAACAGATGGATCTATAAATGGACGGTTGTTGATGTGGACATCTGTGCTGGTGTTTCTTTTCCTGTTAGATGGCTACGGCGTTGAAGACGTCCAGTACGTCTGGACCTTCGGACCTTCCCAGTCTATAAAAATCGCACCGGATATGACGTTGTCTCAGTTCGATCTCATTGGATTTCCACACGGCAACGACACCTTGCGCCAGATGCATCGCGGTTAGTGATCACTGCTCCACGGTTACTAGAGAACACCAAGTGGTGCGTCTCTCGCGTCCTAATCAATCACGCCGGTTTCCATGTTGATGCCGCTTCCTTACCGGCGGATGAGGGCGTCGAGGCATGACAAGTATAAGAACGTCAGATTTCTACGTCCGTGAGTAAAGCCCCCGTCCGGATGCTTTGTCATTTCTGTCCCGGGCCCCGCTGGTAGAAAATCCCTTAGCCTCCCCCCGCTTGGGGGAGGGGCTAAGGGGGTCTTATCTCCTTGGCTTCCAACCGGAAGCAGATTTTCAGTATCGGCTGCCATCGACTCAGGCTGTATTTACGTAGCGCCTATATCTGTACAGTGTTCTCGAGATAGACACACAGGACGCATTAGCCAAATGGTCAAAACGCGGAGAGTTAAGGATTAAAGCCCTGGCTGTGAAGGTAGGCCTACCTTGAGTAAGTCCTTCGCTTATAATCAACTCAGGGCCGACAATAACAGAATACTGGCGACATCTATGGTCACTTAAAGGAACTCTTCACATAGTCCATTAATGTCCAACGCCATCGATGGTACTTGGACATGTGATAGTAGCGGTAAATAAACATGCAAATAATAATAATAATCATGATGATGATTGTGATGCTGCTGCTGCTGATGACGATGATGATGCAGATGCAAATGATGATCATGATGGCGAAGATGATTATCGTAACAAGTAATGGTGATGGTGATAGTGATGATGATGACGACGACGACGATGACGATGCCTATGATGATGATGATTATGATGATGCCTACTCTCTTCCTAAGAGTAAGAAGACGCCTACGTACTAGTACGTTGGCCATGTCATACTACGTAGTCCTATATATGTACAATTGTACGTGTATAGGTCCTATAGGCGATTCCTGGAGCATTTGTCCAGCGTCTCTTCCTCTCCCTGCTCCTTATTCTGTGAATTTATCGGGTGAGTTACGTCACCATCGCCGTCCATTTTGAATGAACGCCTCGTCTGTATATTCCCTGACACGGAACGTCCCAACAGCAGATACATATCTCACCAATGAAGTCACGATCCGTTGAGCATAATGGCGACCAGAACAAGCCCAACGGAACCCTTGATGAACGGTTTAATTTAGAGTACGAGTTCAACGCCTATTTTGTCAAACTAGAAGTCTAATTTCAGGCCTAATATTAGGCGCAATTTTGAGTCTACTAAATGAAGGACTAATTATTATAAGAGTAACAACATTAAGCCTGCTAGTGGGGGATTAGTATATAAAATGTGAAAAAACTATGCGCTCGCCAGAGGGGTAACAAGATTTTGAAAAGTGGGGGGCAGAATGAAAAAAATATTGCGCCCAGCCGCAAAAATTTTTTTTACCCTTCCACTTTTTGAATTTTGCCTCCTCCAGAAATTTGAAATATATAGTTATATGTATATAACTATATATAAATATATTTATATGTATATGATGATCATATATATGTGTAATATTGTGTATGGAATAGAAATAGATATACGTTTACTGTATGCATGTGTATATATGTAGGTTATTTGTCGCTGATGTGGGTGAACTTTGAACTGCGACGTCATACCGGTTACTTCATCATCAACGTCTACATCCCCTGCAGTATGCTCGTTGTTATCTCGTGGGTAGGATTCTGGATCAACCGAGAAGCGACGTCCGACCGAATTGCACTGGGTGCGCGACGAAGCACGACATAAGTCTTCGATTTATTGCATATATTGTCATCAGCATTGTACTCAGATTCATTGTCGGGGTTGTGACCCTCTCCCGTCCAGCTCCTGCTCCGCGTCATCATCATCATCGTCGTCGTCGTCACCCTCGTCGTCGTCTTCATCATCATCATCATCATCCTCATAAATATATATTAGGCTATATATATATATATATAGTGATTTAGTGCCAGGTGTATACCATGTATTTGTGAACGGATAAAAAGCGAACCTTTTGAAAAACTTTAATAATTATTGTAAAAATTTATACATTTTAATCAAATATGGTACAACTTCAGTTTGATGACTATGAAGCGCATATTTATCATTTATTAGTTACAGTGTATGTTAAAAATGACTCCCTTTTGCCTCAACCCAAACGCGAAGACGCGCACGCCATTTAGTAATTGCTGCGTCGATTACAACTTGATCAAATTCGTCCCATGTCACCATTTGTAAAACTTTTAAATAACACGCTTATTCATAAAATCTGGGCAGTGATGCAAGCAAATTTACAAGACAAATGTACGCGACGTCGGAATACTGCGTCATCATATCATATACTTGGGACATCGATGCAGCAATTATACGCTACTTATAAAGGGCGAGCGCGTCTTGGTGCGTGTGTTGGGGTCAAAAGAGGACATTTCTAAATCTAATACATATTAGCCTATTACTAATAAATGTTAAATGTGTGTTTCATAATCATTAAACTCAAGTTATTTTATATTTTATTGAAATACATACATTATTTTACAAATTATTACAGTATTTCTAGAGGTTCGCTTTTTATCCGTTCACCTTGTATATCAGGCGTCTGTGTGTAAACGATGTGTCATATATATATATTATATACTTCAGGTGTGACGACTGTCCTAACGATGGCTTTCCTAGGCATAGACAACCGACGTGACCTGCCCAAGGTCTCCTACTCGACGGCCCTCGATTACTACGTCGGAATGTGCTTCGCCTTCGTCCTTCTCACGATCATCCAGTTCGCAGGAGTTCACTTCCACACGAAGCACGGCAGCGGAGAGTCACTTGATCCAGACGAAGAGGAGGAGGAGGAATTGGAGGAAGAGGAGGAGGAAGTGGAAGAGGAGGAGGAGGGTGGGCAGAGGGAGAAGGAGGACGATGAGGAGGGGCAAGGGTATGAGGAGGGGGCAGAGGAAGAGGAGGAGAATCCGGACAAAATGAGTAGAGGGCGTCGGCTACAGGTATATGTGAGACGTTCGGTCATTTATTTAGCGCAGTTATGAGGTTCTTTTGAGGCTGTGTACAATTGTTCAGACACATTCCTATATGCATACATTGTGGTAGAACTGAAATTTTCAAGAAATAGGACTAGTCAGGGAAACACACAATTGTTTCACAATTGTTTGTACATGCGTACAAACAATTATACACGCATAAATACATAGGCCTACGATCATACATACATGCGTACATACATGCATGCATACATACATACATGCATGATGCATACATACATACATACATACATACATACATACATACATGCATGATGCATACATACATACATACATACATACATACATACATACATACATACATACATACGTACGTACATACCTACATGCATGATGCATACATACATACATACATACATACACACATACATGCATATCGATATCATAAAAACTTGACATTTTACCGTACCTGCAAAGTGATGTCACGGGAACGAGCTTATTCACATTGTATTATTTCTAGGTACATCCCTGGTCCAAGTGAGTTGCTCCGTTTTTGCCCTTATTCTCAAGACTTCTTTTCCCATGGGGACTTTTCGCTTTGGGAGCGCCTCTGGTTATGTTGCGAGAGGCATTGGCGGAGACTTGGGTATGGGTTGTGGTCGAAAGTCGAAAAAATAGGGTTTGGAAGGACAGATCTGAAAAATTTAAATTCCCAAATGGATCACATGGATGCAGCGAAACAGGATGAACAGTGGAAAACACTTAAGAAATTTTTAATATTTAATAAATATTGAGGGAGATATCAGCAGCACCAATCTTCCATCTTAAATTTTGAAGGACCTTTTCCCTTCTGCCCTCTCTTAGCCTATGCCCCTTGGGGAGCCGCTACAGAAATATGTATAATAGTGTATATGCCTATGCAATACAATAACTAGGCTATCCTAGGTCAAACGCTTGATTGGTCGGACATCGCTTCGAAAAAGTCTAGGGGTAAACAGCGTGAAATGGACTGACAGCAGAGATCGGACAGGACAGGGCACTGGTCAGTGGTCAGTCAATCCGAACGCCATGGACCGAGCTATGAGAACGTCGTAGAGATCAAAGACGTCTGCCCGGTGCGTGCCGCTAGATCAAAGTGCGCGCCGCTAGATCAGAGTGTGCGCCGAACTAGTGCAGATTTTGTGGCTTTGAGGGGCGATAGGGCGGTTCATCTAAATGCAATGAAGAATGAAATAAAAGATGACTTTTAAAGTGAATCATCTTCGCAACAGAGCACTGCGGTCAATGGAGTGCGGGAATAGTAGTCATCTGGTGCATGTAAAAGTCTATCTATCTATCTATCCGTCCGTCCGTCCGTCCGGTCCGTCCGTCCGTCCATCCGTCCGTCCGTCCGTCCATCCATTCATCCATCCATTCATCCATCTATCTAGATCAGTCTATCTCTCATTTATTGACCATTTTCCTCACTAGTGTCATTAATCCGCTTGCTTGTCTATGTACCTCCTATCGTGCCTGTCTATTTATCAGACTAGCCCTATGTCTAGGCCCCCGTGGATTATGCAGAAAAAATCGTAAAATTTATTATGCGAAAATATGCGAAATCGCATAATAGCATAAACCACGGGGCCCTACCTACATGTCTGTCTCTCTGAGTATCTCTGCCTACATGTCTGTCTCTCTGAGTATCTCTGCCTACATGTCTGTCTCTCTGAGTATCTCTGCCTACATGTCTGTCTCTCTGAGTATCTCTGCCTACATGTCTGTCTCTCTGAGTATCTCTGTCTACATGTCTGTCTCTCTGAGTATCTCTGCCTACATGTCTGTCTCTCTGAGTATCTCTGCCTACATGTCTGTCTCTCTGAGTATCTCTGCCTACATGTCTGTCTCTCTGAGTATCTCTGCCTACATGTCTGTCTGAATTTCTTACTTGGTCCGTTTCACTTATTATCAGTGTCTTAATACTGCTTTTCTATCTACCTCCATGCATCGTGCATGGCAAGCTATTGCTCTGACTAGAACTATATTTCTCAGTCTTGTTTTCTTTCTTTCTCCATTTCCATTATACAATAGAATACAGCTTTCATTTATAGCGCGCCTTAATAAAGCAGTATTACTTAAAGGACGTCTTAATCTTACTTGCCTGTTAACCTGCGATGGCTGCTACTCTTTCAGCGGTATCACAACTTCCACGGTTCCTACAACAGCAGTCGCCCCACTAGCAGAGACACAGACACCCTGAGGTCACGACCCACGATTGCGCATGCGCCGGACGCCATCTATCCTTCGACGACCATCAGACGACCTATGGCGCCCCGTTTCTGGCCAATGTTGGCGCAAAAATCGCACGGCCACCGGCGCCTCCCACGGTCGATCGGAAGGTGCGCTGTGGTCGGGCACCACCCCTCGTCAGCGAAGGGCGCGAAACAGGACGGGGTGAACAGCGTGAGCCGGATAGACCGAGTGGCAAGAGTTCTATTCCCTGTGGGGTTCATCGTCTTCAATGCCATCTATTGGCATTTCTACATGAAACAAACCGTACATGCTGTTGTCAATAAGACGGCGTGATCTATATAATAGTAACACCGACGGCTGAAACCTTGTTGAGTAGGTAGGTTATCTTCTCGAGAGGTAGACGAATGTACAGGCGCTACATAAAGTCCCTTCATACGTACGTACATACATACATACATACATACATACACAGATATGTGCAACCATACATACTACATGCATACATAAACACAATTATCACATAACTATCATACAAAATTATAAAAGTTCATAATTACATACATACGAACACACACATAAAAACATACATACATACAATACATGCATAAAAAGATATAACATAGGGTCTACTTACAGAAAAACATACATGCAAGCAAGAGGACATACATGTATAAAAACATACATACATACATGCATAAAGCATGCATACATAATTACATATATAAAAACATTATAGACACACATACATGAATACATACATAAATATATAAACACATACATATTACATACATACATACATACATACATACATACATACATACATAAAACATACATGCTGGCACACATGATTCAGACAGACATGTAGGCAGAGATACTGCATGCATATAAAAACAATACTCTTTGATGTAAATAATTCAGGCCAAAAAAATCACTTCCAATATTTATTTCACTATGAAAAATTTCGTTTTCCCCCTAAAACAACAGCAACACCAGTGGCCAACAAATGAAATCATATTTTAGAAAAATAACAAAAACTTCAAGTTATACATGATGATGAGAAGATGCCATACTCTAACAGAAATCAACAACTCAAATATAAGAGGTCTTGTTCTTTATGACGTTCAGAAAAAAACTTTAGAATTTCTTAAAATGTGCATCAAAATGATAATGACAAACATCATGAACTACTTTATTGAATATAAAACACATTCCACGTGAAACACGTGTAATTATTTAAACTTAAGACAAAAATGAAGATGAGGACTTACAAAACAAAATTCTATTATTATTTTCAGCCATCAGGAACACATGTCTGAAAATAAACTTTCGTTCTTTTGTTATCATTACCATGGTTATCATTCTCCTTAATATTAATATTATTGCTGTGATAATTATTAGTTAAGATTGTGACGCTCACTATTGACATTTCATCGGCGGTACATATCATTCGTTGGAGAACGAAATTGACGCAGGCACAAGAAAGAAATAACCACAGCTCGAATCAGTGAATGTAACGTTGTGCGGAAATGCAAACTGGGTGTTAAGTTGTGACTTTTGCAAGCAAATTATCATAAATACATAAATTGTAGTTAGATGGTAACCCAACTATGAAATAAACCAAATGTCAATTATGCAATTTGGTCCCCATGAATTACACGCAACTGGAACGTAACCATGGTTGAATGGGGAGGACCCAATCTGTAATTGAATCGTTACAATCGCTTTTGATCTGTAATATCATTACAGGTCATCATTACCAATTTTTTTTAATAGCATCATTACATTATATTATATTACATTACTTCCGATTTGTAATATCATCATGGGTTATCATTGCTGATTGCAATAATATCATAACAGATAATCAAAGATAGTTAAGAAAAGGCATAAAGATCAAGTCAGGTCATAGAAAAATCAACAGCAGATGCTAAAGGCTTGCAGAAGGTGACATCATTAATCAGTTATAAAATTAGCTGGATACAAGTCCACATACACGCACTGCACAACTACGTGCAACAAATTGACCTAAGATTCACAGAAGCAACCAAAAGAAATTCATGTCTGCATAGCCTTAAATCAGCAAGTGTACGACTTGCTGTCATAGTAGCTGTTGCCACGGTTTCATCACAAAAGAACTGCAAAGGCCAATCAGATGTCACCTCATCTAAATCAACAAATCAGCCATTCAAATGGTTGTTGAATCCAACCAATCACAGGCCACTCAGATGGAGGTCGAATGAATGCAAAAAATAGCAGGCCTCAGCAAATTCAACCAATCAGAGGCACATAAAACATTCAACCAATAACAGACTGATCAGATAAGAATGCAACCAATCACAAACTGATTGGATAAGAATTCAATAAATCAGACGCTTCTACGAATCAGTATTGATTCAACAGGTATTTCATGGTCTTCTTTCAATTAAATTTATATTGCATAATACAAACCCGAGCCCATAAAATATGCCAAATATATTTATTAAATGAATAATTTCAAGGTAGCAGCTGTGAAAAAAAAACACACCCGCGATCATCTGCCAATGCATTGCTTTGAGTTTCACGCAAGACTAAATCCACCTAAATGCCAAAGTCAATCACTTTTCTTATTAGTTCTTTTGTCCAGGTGTTCACAATTCTCGCTACAGGTATTATCGTTCAGGTGAGGTGTCTGGTTAGACGTGACGTCACTCAGGTACTGCCTTTCCAGAAGCATGTCCTCGTGAGCAGGATTCAAACGAGTACCACACTTGCGAGGGAACCAACCACGCTCTCGTTTCTCTACAGCAACAAAAACATTCCGGATACATGCAGTTATACAACAAACCCGGCACGGTGGCCGATTGGTTAGAGCGGTGGGCCCGTAACGCTCAGTGTGCGCTGAGTGAGCGGGTTCAAACCTCGTCCTTGAGCAAGTCCTCTGTGCACAATTGCTCTAAAGTTACTACAGCTGCAGTTGCGTCGTCGAGACGAGTGTGCACTTCTGGGCAATAAATGTTGGAAGGGCAATATCAGATTTCATTTGTATTGTAAACCAAAAGTTCTAAAGTTCAGTTTCCAGTAACCATAACCAACCATTTTATTGACTTCCTCAAACCGAAGGCACATGAAGACATTGAATACACAAGTATATCAGGGAAGCATCAACAAGAAGAAATAAATAAACCCCTAAGGGACCAAAAAAGTCCCACTAATGGGGCCACCATTCTCAGATAATATACAAGCAGTAAATTATACAATTGTACCTTGAATTCTTGACTAGTTAACTAAGGTAGACCAGCAACTTACAATAATTTAAATATATTTATTATAATTAAACAGCATTCAAAGAAAGTTGAATAAATGTTCCAAATCTGCACCACAAAAACATGAAATATAGAAACAAATTAGTCACAAAACAGTCAATAAAAAAATAAGGAAGC
This sequence comes from Bimastos eiseni, assembly GCA_959347315.1. Taxonomy (NCBI): domain Eukaryota; kingdom Metazoa; phylum Annelida; class Clitellata; order Crassiclitellata; family Lumbricidae; genus Bimastos; species Bimastos eiseni. Next base: position 4,946,785 of record OY365811.1, read on the forward strand.
AGTAAATACCTTTACTATTTGAATGAGATTCAACTCGATAGACTTTGTCACCATACAACCAGTTCCTGTTAAGAATCAATTTTGCAGAAATCAAATCAATAACCACAAATTTAGTAGATAAGAAAAGGATGTCAAGAACTATACTTACAGAGGATTGATAAACTAATTGACTGGTTGAAGGCCAATCGACCGACTGGCCGATTGACTGAATACACAGATTAACTGGCCCACTCAATATATGGTAGCTCATCATGGTTTCAAAATCTGCCACATAGATCTTCATATTCGTCCATCCATTGATTCATCAACAAAGGCAATTTGTAAAATCCTAACTCTACACTAACCTTAACCCTGCACTAACCCTAACCATAATTCTAATCCTAACTGCAAAAGGGTGACTTTACATATTGCCTAAAATCTAGGAAGTTAGGCATTTTACATAATCCATGTTTCACACATTGCCTGAAACATATACAAACATCCAAACATACATCCATATATATATATAAAGACCAAATCAATCTGCTTTCGGTTCGTCAAAGAGCTGCTTGAGTAACTCTCGCATTCTCATCAGCACAGAACAATGGTGCCAGATAAACAAAGGCAGGTCATCAGACTAAAACCGAAAGAGCCACAGTCCTCGGCTCTGCGATACATAGCACCTAGTGGTATCTTCGTTTATTGAACATCTTGATGTCAAACCGAACCAGGTTACAGTGGTTGTAGCACTGACCAGGCAGGATAAACAGCATTCAGCACAAAAAGTTCTTCTGTGGTTGGCCCATCTTCCTAGGCTATTAGTAAAATGGTGGTCGGATAGTTCAAAGTATTTCAGAATGACCTGCAAAAACCAAATGAGGCACTTACTTTCGAAACCGAGACACAAGAATGCGTTCACCAACGCGTAGTCGAACCCTCTGTTCGTCCATGCACGGAGGGCAGCAGCAGACGCGCAGCCCGAACGTAATTGGACACAGCGAACCGGAAAACGGGCGAATTATTTGGTACAGCACGCTCCGGTTTTTCTTCTCCTTCTTCTGCTTAATCTGCTCTTCCTGCGGAATCATTTTTTAACACTCTGGTAACCAATCAATCAATCAACGAAACTTGATATCAATCAATCAATCAATGAAACTTGATATCAATTAATCAATGAAACTTCATATTAATCAATCAATCAAACTTAATATCAATCAATCAATCAAATTTTATATGGTACCTCTTCAAGAAATCTATTCAGAGGTGCTCCCAGTCCAAACTTGGCCAAAACTAAGAAAGATAGAACGTAGAAGCAAATTCAGAATGAAGATACCAGAGGCGCCAGAGAAAGCGACCTTGTTTTCTCAGCCTTGGCTTACGCAAGGAATAGAACATTTTTCAGTCTCACTCTAGTCTCATGCCGAGTATAAATCCTGTACACTCGTTTCATCATTGAGTTAGCGAGAGAGTGCCAGTATAAAAACTTGTTAACTCAAATCTCTTATCTTCTGTAGTGCCATTGCAATTACGCTCAAAAAATTGGTCAAAGGTAAGCTGCTGCATTTTCTTGATGCTCATTGTCCTAAATCTTCATTCGGAGTCAAGAGTGCAGAACATTAGGGAGTATTCAGCCTATGGCACACAATCCGGGTGTTTTCAGCATATGACTTACACCAACACAGCCTCTTACCATATGGTAGATCATTAGAATCATGAGGTATAAATTTTTAGGGCTATTCAATCAATGGTATAGATAATCAGGTGTATTCAGTCTAAGTTACAGATTATAAGGGTGTATGCAGATTTTCCAGGTGTCTAGGGTCTATACCGTCAGGGTGTACTGGTGACATCCTTCGCGGACCGGCCACCAGATTCCGTCGAGCTCTGGTCTCGTCTTCCAGTGCAGCACCATCCGTAGATTCTTCCACCTGCCAAGGTTGTATGGATATACGAAGTCCTCCTCGTCCTCTTCCCGATCTCTGTACTCCGCCTGTCAGTTGAAATAATGAGAAATTAATAGCATTATTAAAAAACAATTTTAATCATACTTTGGTTTGTCGGTTTGAAATTAAATGAAAATTTATTATTATTATTATTATTATTGGTACAAGTAATAATGAACTTGTACATTCAACTGTTCCCTTTATGACACAAAATAATTTATTGCAAGCATCAGAAAATAAAAATAAAAATATTGAATAAGTTAGTTAAATACTAGTATTGAATACTAGCTGATAGTTTCAAATCATGAAATGAGATATGCAAAAAACAATTTAAATCAACTGTGTTTACCTTGTCCTTAATCCAACTTTCAATTCCAGTCTCGTTTCTGATTATACTTCGCATCTGTTAAGAAACAAAACCTCTAGGCTTATCAATCAATCAATCAATTATTATTGCTGGAACACACCACAGGTGATGCCTCAAGTTCTGTGTAATTCTTAGCTAAAATTCATGATAAAACTGCAGTCCTTAATGAAAATATAACCATATACTGTTTATTGGTCCCAAAAAGATTACAAGATAAATCAGAGAAAACATAAACATAGTCACAATTGTATTGGGAACAAGGGAACAGAAAACCCTAAAGGGACAAATTGTCCCGCTAATCGGGTTACCAGTTAAATATAACATGTACAGACGGCTGGTTTAGGATAATAACATAAAATAATTAGAAGTAGGACTTAACTAGTTAACTAAGTAGAAGATAGGAGAGAGAAAAAAAGATGTACATTTAAATGCGAGGTGCTATACGCTATTATTTAGCAATCATCAAACAGATAAGTGCGTAGACTCTGTTTGAATGCACATATATTAGGCTTTTGGTGGAGGGTTATTGGCAGATTATTCCAGATTGTTGGTCCAGTATATTTAATGGAAAATTTTCTAGTGTTTGTGCGGGCAAAAGTAGGCCTATAGGTAATGGTGTTGGAGGCTCGACAGGCATACAGATTACTTTGCGATGGGCGGGTAAAGTAATCGGAGAAGATAGACGGAAGCAGATTATTATGATGTTTAAACATAAGCTCAGCAGTTTGAAACCTTACTATTTGGTTGAATTTAAGAATGTTAGTTTGTTTAAAAATGAGGTCAGTCGAGAGAGAATAGCCCGAGGCATTTACCAAACGCACCGCTCTTTTCTGAAGTATAACCAGTCAATCTTGAGGGATAATTAGAGGCCCAAATTAAGGTGCAGTAGGAGAAATAACGCCAAAATTTTTAGCAATTTTGGTTCTTATGCTTTCAATATGACTATTCCAGGTGAGATGTTGGTCTATATGAGTTCCTAAGAATTTTGCAGAAGAAACCTTAAGGATGAGCAAGTTGTTTATAAAGAGCGAATCCTGAATGGCAGGTGGCAATTTGCGGTGGGAGCAGAACAGAATATATTTAGTTTTTCCGACGTTCAGGGAGAGTTTATTTACAGAAAACCAGTCATTTACATGGTTGAGTTCTTTATTGGGCAATGAAAACATTTCTTTATAGGACTTATGGGAGGAAAAATTGTTGGTGTCATCAGCAAATAATAGAAAGTTAATTAGGTTAGACGCGTTTGGAAGATCATTGATAAACAATAAGAATAACAAGGAACCAAGGATCGAGCCTTGAGGTACGCCGTGCTTGACAAGCTTAAAATTGGATAAATGGCCATTACATTTAACTTGTTGGTGCCCGTTTGCCAGGTAACTGGCGAACCAAGAATAGGCAATGCCTTGAATCCCCAAGTTATATAATTTGGTTAAAAGAAGATTATGGTTCACCATGTCAAAGGCCTTGGCAAGGTCAATAAAAATGCCCACAGCATATTTGTTACGGTCAATAGCTGCAGAGATACTATCTTGTAAGTTAAGCAATGACATGGAAGTGGAATGGCCTGCCTGAAAGCCATGTTGGAGCGAGTAGAGAAGACCATTTTTATCAATATAATCATATAGGCGTACATACATGACATTTTCAAATAATTTGGATAGGTATGGTAAGATTGAAATGGGCCTATAGTTGAAAATACTATCTTTGGGTCCTTGTTTGTGAATTGGTGTGACTTTAGCCAGTTCTAGATTACTGGGAACAATGCCAGTTGAAAATGAGCAGTTAATTATAAGGGACAATGGGAGGCAATGAGACTTAGTATGGGATTAATTAGGTTAGGGTTGAGGTCATCCAGTTCCGAGCAGTTGGTGGTTTTAAGTGAGTGACTTAGGCTGACAAGTTCATCAGTTGTGGTCGGATAAATTGCAAATGAGGTCAGAACAGGTGGGCTAAGGTACTTGTATTAGGTGATAGAGGTATCTTATCCACAAGGTCCTGTGCCATACCAGTGAAATAATAATATAAATATCACTGAGCCGATTACCTGACAAGCAGGATAGTTCTGGCCACAAGGGGGTTACATAAATATCCAATCACGATTACAGTTACAAAATTACAACTACCAGTACTGAACTAAGCAGCAATACACCAAGAACCAGCAATTTCTTAATTAAATAAACAGAAGACACTAACAGTCTCATGCATAAGCTAGTCTGAGAGGCAAGTGCCATGAGTATGAAGTGTTAACGACTTCAGCCATTTTCATTGTATTTAGCTTTCCTGCAACTGTGTGCCTTCATTTTACTCATCGACTGAGTTGGCAATGATGGGCTGGTGAAGCAGAAATCCCAAACCAAATTTTATCCCATGCGGGAACTTGAACACCGACATCCTGGCCAAAATGGTACTACTACACTCATATAATACTATGAAAAAATATCATTATCATCATCATTCATGATGTCCATATTTATATCTAGGGATGAACCAAGTTTGAATTTCATGCCGATTATTTTGACATCACAAAATTATGCATAGCTATCATCACTTCTTCAAGAACATAGCACAAATTAAGGTTTCATTTCAAAACGCTGAACCCGGGTTCACTGACTTTTCATCGAGAAGCTCCAAACAAAAAGTGTTTATCCAGCATCTGTGAGGACCTATTAGCATCAAAATTCTGCATAGATATCTTCACTTCATCCAATAGAATAGCAGAAATTAAGGATTCATTTTTTGTGAACATAACGCTGAATCCGGGTTCAACGACCTTTTATCGAGAAACTAGACTGTCTCTAAACCAAATAATATTTATCAAGCATCTGTGAGGACCTATCAGCATCAAAATTCTGCATAGATATCTTCACTTTGTCAAAAACATTAACAGAAATTAAGGTTTCATTATTTGTGAACATAATGCTGAACCCGGGTTCATCCATTTTTTTCTAGAAACTCGACTGTCTCATAACCAAATAATATCTATCCAGCATCTGTGAGGACCTATTAGCATCAAAATTCTAAATAGATACCTTCACTTATTCCAATAGAATTGCAGAAATTAGGGTGTCATTATTTGTGAAAATAAAGCTGAATCCGGGTTCATCCTCTTTTTTTTCGAGAAACTCTACTGTCTCAAACCAAATACTATTTATCAAGCATCTATGAGGACGTATTTGCATCAAAATTCTGCATTGATATCTTCACTTCTTCCAATAGAATAGAAGAAATTAAGGTTTCATTATTTGTGAACATAATGTTGAACCTGGGTTCATCGATTATTTTTCGATAAACTCGACTGGCTCAAAACCAAATAATATTTATCAAGCATCTGTGAGGACCGATCAGTATCAAAATTCTGCATAGATATCTTCACTTCTTCGAATAGAATTGCAGAAATTAAGGTTTCATTATTTGTGAACATAACGCTGGGCCCGGGTTCATCAACTTTTTATCGAGAAACTAGACATGCTCCAAACCAAATAATATTTATCCAGCATCTGTGAAGACCTATTAGCATCAAAATTCATCGATTAGTCAGGAATATGGATCAGAAAATTAAATAACCAAACCTTATCATAACACAGAACGCCTAACAACTTACACAACGTAACGTAACAATGTAACAAAACTGTGCACGTCAATAGCAATGGATGATTCCAAACATACTGACCTGCATGACTAACAAACCACCAACAGCCAAAACGACCCCAAACGCCAGACCCACCGACAGCATCGCCCCTATGAGAGACGTCACCCCGAGATCAACTAATGGCTCTCGACCAGTTCCATAGAATATGTAATAATTCTAAAAGGCAAGAAAACGAACAAAGACTCATAATCCCAAAGCGAACAGCCTCCCAACGCATGCCAAATAAGACCAGGTCTAACCAGCAAGTAACTGACCTCTTACAAAGAGAGCAGTCATTAGCCAATGCATTGCTCTCACTGTTCAAGGAGACAAGTAATATCCTCAAAGACAATGGTTCCTCGCACTTCATTATGTAAAGGGCGGTAAATAAAACGAGTGAAGCGCAAATGCGAGTAAATGGCCGTCCATAAATGATGTCACACAATTTTTGACGAGTTTTGATACCATCCCGCCCTCGTCACACGTCATCACAAATGTCATGATCCTTGAAATATGACAAACAATCCAAAAATTAGGAACGTGATAATCATAATTAGTGTTGTTAAATCGCCGTTACAATTACTGATATGTTAAACTTCCTTAATTGAATAAATTTTTTTAATAAATCACACATCTGACGCTTGATGTGATGAAGTGACGTCACATTTCGTCAACCCCTTCCCCTCGTCACACATTGTCACAAATGCGTGACACCCCTCCCTAGGCGCGTGACGTCATTTATGGACGGCTCCTAAATAGCAAAATAGGAAACTCACAAACACGAACATAAACATATGACTGGAAAGAAGAGCAAAGAAATGAGAAAAGTCAAGCAAACAATAAGAAAATAATTTTAAAAAAACGAAAAACAAAACAAAACCCTGAAGATGCACAGTTTCATGCTTAAAACTTATTAAAAACTTTTGCTTTTTTAAGCATTAAGACTGAATTCTGAGAAAGAAAGGAATAATCAATAATAATTAAATTTAAGTATCGTTCAAATGGAAGCACGATACATGATTAATCATTGATTATGTAGATGGTTTAAATCCAACTTGAGAAAAACCTGGCATTGACTGAAACTGCAGATTAGTACAAAAACAAGTGGCTCCACAAGGAAACAAAACCAAATGCTTTCCAAAGCCTCATAGGATTTCCTCATTGGCAGAACGACGACCTGTACCTGAAGGAAGAATAGGACACTGAGGGAGAGGACAAAACCAAGGCCAAGACAGGACTGGGCGATGGAGAACTTCACAAAGGGAAGCGAGATCCAGAGGCCGGGATCAAGGCGTTTGACAAAACAATGCTAAAAACACATATAATGTCCTCTTCCATCAAACAATGTCTGATTGGTCTAGCCATTGCTTGGCTTTAAGCAATGGTTTTAGGTAAATTTTTCGCCATCAATTTTTCGTCGCGTCAAATATACGTTAATGGAAGCGGGACTGATGAAACAAACACACCTAAATGAAAGCGGGATTGACGAAAAGAAATGTACCTAAGTGGAAGTGGGTTTGATGGCAAAAAATTGATGGCGAAAAATGTCACCTTAAACAATGTATAGCTGAAAATAATAACTGTTGGTAGATGCATTGGCAAGTCTTTAGGACATTCACTGACTCAATCATTGTTACTAATAGAAAATAAATGCCTATCATACAAGAAACAGATTTATGATGAGCTTCTGGTGTAGTGCAACTGATCAGGCATGTGTCTTTGAGAACCTCTTGAGGGGCACTAAGAAACCGTAAGATTGACAGGTCTTCTGCCCACTCCCTCCAACTCCTCTGGCTCCCCTCTCTCAACTCCTCTGCATGCTCTCTCTCAGCTTATTCTGTCTCCTCTGTCTAGAGCCAGACTTGAATCTTCCTCTGACATCTCTGGACAACCCCTCTGACATTACAGACATTTGTGGCACCACAGACTGTTTTCAGTCTTGTGTCAAAAATTTCACATTTAGGTTTTTATATTTCATTGGAAAGAGGATACACAATACTTTCAGCTTCAAAATGACACCAGAATTAATGTTTTAGCATGTTCTTAGTAAAAGTTAATGTGCAAACATTACTTTCTTATTAGTACCTTTAAGTATCATTTTGTACCATTAAATCACACAAAACTAAAACAATACTTTTATAAAAATCACGAAAATCATATTACATGATATAAATGTTAGAAAATCTACCAGTCACAAACTGTTCTAAATCACATATTATTTTGAATGATATTTTCGTGTTTATTCATCAACTCATAATGCGACATACGACTGATTTCGGTCTGTGACGTCACATTTGGAATCTATGATAATGATTCAGTTACTCTGCAGGGAACACTAAGCTATATAAATGTTAAAATGAATTACTGAATGAATGAATGAATGAATGAATAGACTGACCCTGTAGACAGCCCGATAGAGAGATGGAAGGAGGATACACAGTGCATGTATGCAGCCACATGGTGCAAAGAACAGGAAGGCAACAAAATTGGCGTGGTTGAAGTGACCGACGCAGTTGTTGATCCATGGACAATGATGGTCCATCTTCATAACACACCTACAAAACGAAGATGATGCACCCAAATGTAACATATTATACATACCTACAAAAGGAAGATGTACGTAAACGTAATGTATTATGCACTGTGTAGAGATAAGCAGTGTGATAAAAAGAATATTGATCAGGCTAAACGATTTCTGACCACAGAAAACTGCCTTAGGAATAATTAAAAAGGTGAATTATATTTAAATTAAACAACAAATTCATACAGCCATGCAGTGGAACATTGTTTAGATGTGTAAATGAGGCTTTTTATGAATAGTTATTAGGGCATAAACTCGAATCCGAGTATTTGGATGCACTATTTGCCGGATCTGGGTACGAAACCGAATAGTAGCAGCAAATCTGGCCAGTGAGGCTGCGAATACTATCCGTAGGCAAAGCGTAGTTAACCTGCCATGTGCACAGCTACGACAACTATCTATAGTCACTGCAGAGTCTATAGCAATATCCTTCTAATAGTGTATCATTGCACTTTAGGATATAAGAATATATTTATTATTTAATAACTTTATTTGTGAAAAAAATGTAAAACCTTGTTATCAAATTTGAAATATAAAGTTATCGACAACGACTTTACTCTCTAATGCCTACCGGAAAGTGGGTGGAACCAAATCAAGCGGGAAAATTACTGATTTGGTTGCACCCGAGGAATGCAACCAAAAGAAATAAAAATGAATAAATTAACATCATTATTTTAAAGAAAATTCAATGGAATGTTAAGTTCTTGGTTAATTAATCAATTAACTTATAAGTATGTCCGTTAGTCCTAAATTTATTTGATGAAAAAATATTTTGTCAAAAAAAATTTGTTTCATAAAAAAGTTATTTTTAGCTATTTGCGGGTGTAATATTTGCAGAGGCGAATACTTCCGAATAGTCCAATATTCGGCCGAGGCGAATGTCCGAGGCGATTTCCGGTTATGCCCTAAAAGTTATGAATAGAAATTGAAAGCAATGCAGTCAGCAATTCTTGGTTTTATCAGATGTTTGCTTAAGATTTAAGAGAAATTTTACTTAGAAGCAAAAACAACATCATCGTCGTCGTCATCGTCATCACCACCAACAAGGTAATAAAATAATATAATCAATTAGCAGCAGTGAATTATTGTGTCAAAATTAACAATAAAAAATGCGAAAACTCTGACCTCTGGCATTTTCTACAGTGATGTGATCTTGGTACTTTGTAGCTTTCGCAAATGATACAGTACTGCAGCGACTTCTTATCTGCAGCTACAGTCTATATAAAATCAATTCAGAATGGAATCAACCGTTATAGAGGCATACAAAACATTCAGACTAATTGAATGACAGAAAGTCTACAATTGCAGCCAAAATCTTAAATTGTCAAAACAAAGCCTGCAATATATCATCCCTTCTAATGTCAACCTCATCAGAGCTATTATAATATAAGACCAAATCACTGTTCCATTTAAGCTGTGCGCATGTACACACGCACCATGCTATCATCACATTCAGCTCAGACCTGCCTACAAAAGAGTGAACCATCTATAAAATGTTGCACAAAAATAATTTTTATTTGCACAACATCTCAAAACATTAGAGGGAACATTGCACCAAATCTGTTAGGCAACTATATAACAATGCTATACAGCTGTAATTTCATATAGCCCTTGTTAAAAGTAATTCAGAAGTGCACACACGCCTCGAATACGCAATTGCAGTTATACTGCAGAGCAAGGACTAGCTCATGGCGAAGGACTAGCTCATGGTCCCTACACAGCAATTACTCGGATGAGGATCGAACCCGTGCTCTTAAGACTTTTACTATTCTTAACAATTATAAACTCCATCCAAATTATCCTTAAAAAAGCTTACCGGGGTCCAACCAGCAGCAACAAGACCTGGTCCTCGGAATGCAGCACGGAAGAAGTTAGCCAGAGTGAGACCATTCCACATGAGAAAGACAGCCATGTTGGCAAATGCACCCGTCGTACGCAGTGGCCACCATTCCAGATGACAGACTATTGTCGCTATCGATATGGAAAATATTATCGACAGTGCCACAAGAGGGCCCCAGTGTAGCAGTCGATAGCCCATCATTCAGTCGCAAACGACAGAGATGGAGTTTGCGAGCGGACAAGCGTTCTAATAAATTTAAAACAGCTCTATTCACAGAAATTATGTCATAAAGAGGTAACTATAATAGGATCAGTCCTGAGTAATTATTTGTTAATATATGACATTTATTGGTTAATTATTAAGTTAATTAGATATTAATATAGGTTGCAGTAAAGCAACAATTTTGAGTTAAGATGTTTAGTACTGTGGTAAGACTTCAACTTTTTCTGTATTGTGCTTGATGCTCCTGCAAACATAGGTGGTCTTAGACATGTCTCTCACAAGTTGTCCATATACTCATGAATCTTTTTCTCTGAAATTAAATAAAAATCTCCCACAACCCAAGTTGAAGCCTAGTTAATACCTTTTCTTTAGGTAGCCACGAGGCAAATACTTTGGCTTTTTACACCTCTGACCTGTGCTCAAATCTCAGAGGAATCAAATGAAATCACCAAGATGATTTCATGTGACTTTACACTTAGAACTGTGCAAACCTCAGTGTACATCATCTTTAATACAAGTACTTTATGGCATAATTATAGGAAAAAATCTAAAATAGCAACAATATATTTGTCAGCCACATATATATATTCACAACATAATGTTACATTACACTTTCATTGCACCGTTTATTGTAATTTCGATATACGAACATGAGAAACATCCATGTAAATTTTAAGCAAGAAATCAGGAAGAATAATTCTATTCGAAATGCAGCAAAAGCAGAAGTCCTTCATAGATTACAAGTGGGATGATTCAAACATTAAAAAATGGAATCAAAGGAACTTCTGTACAGCCTAATGACAGCGTTTAGTCACACATGCCCATACCTGTCCGTATTCCGGAAGTGTTCAGTCCACAACTCGTTTTACAAAAGATCTTAGAGCTTTGGTTTTACTTCTCCCGTGTAGGGCCGTACCGATTTGCTTGTCAAACGGGCTCATTAAAGTAAGCGTGTTCCGCTCTATATACGCCAAAGCGTAGCCCACCTAACCACTAGTGAACGTTGTACAGCATAATTCTTTAAAAAATTCCTATCAGGCCTTAAAATGTCGCTTTCTATGTATGTTTATAGATGTAAAACGGATTTTAATTTTTCTGTATTCGTGTATAGCAACATACATACTGGCGTTACTTCTTTTTTTACGCAAAACCAAATACGGTAACTTATCGCTTTCCCTCCTCAGCGCTTGTTAATCGTTACAATTAAGTGAATGCAAAAAGCGAAATGCAACTCAGCGCTCTGTACATGACCGCAGCCGGTAGTCAGCAAACCCCGATTGCTAAAGAGTTAGGAGTTAGGTAATCTGTTGCATGCTCGCTCTAACCGCGGCCATCTTAGTCACGAGAAAAACACATGGCTGCAAACATGTTGGTTTTTTGTTATTTGCTTTTTTGGGTTTCATAAAAAAAACAATAAATGGCATTTTTTTGGTTTTTTGAAATATGTTCTTAATTTATTGATATCACTAGTATATTACTAGTTGTATGTTATTCAGTCGGCAATCAAGCTAAATTAATTATATAAACAAGTTGGGAGTTCTTTTTCATGCTGTGTTTGATGCTTTTTATAACAAAACTGCTGTGACAAGATTCAAACGAAAACCAAAATCGAAAAAAACAAATAAAACCAAAAAAAACAACTTTTGATTTTTTTAAAATCTTGGTTTTTTTGCACCTCTGGAAAAACAGCACGAACTAAAATTGTTATTATTTAATATTATTTTTTCACCAGTGTACATATATAATAATTATTATTAAACATTGATCAATAGCGCGAATAGACAAAATGAATGTTGCAATTCATTGTAGCTAATATAATATTTCGTTATTCGCGAGGTGGATTTGGTTAACGTCATGTAACATAAATCTCGGACAATTTTCAGCGCGCACAATAGGTTATAGTCACATCTGAGAGACCAGCACTGCAGTGCTATGCCAACTCAAGTCCATGATACTGAAGCTACTTTGCTTCATTCTGGTGCCAGGTCAAAAACCAAAGATCAAGCCTAGGAGACAGTGTGCTGCTACATTGGCATTTGGTGATGATGGTGGTAGCAGCATTGTATCAATTACATTGTAAATGTAGTTAAACTATTTGTTTGTAAGCGTAATTGAATTGCTTACGTTTTTTTACATCTTTACATTCAATTGTGCGGCAAGTTTATCAAATTGTCAAGTATCGGAGCTACGGCTTACAATAATGAACCGTTAAAAGCTTAAAATTTTTTATTTTTTTAAACAACACTGAGTGGTCGTGTGGTGGTGCACGAGTGCAGTCAGGGTAAGATGGCTTGAAGAGTTCGATTTTTAGTCATAAGTGAAAAATTCACATGAGAGTGCAAGCAAAGTTGTAGTAAGGTCCGAGACGGTTTAAAAAAAAATAGCTATTTAAATCGAATTCTAAGTTCTTGCACTACATCAATGAAACAAAGTGGCAACAATGTTGACAGAGAAACTATCAAAGCAAAAGTGGCTAGGCAACAGAAAGAAAATCAACAACAATGTACGATGCACAGCTTTATTATCTTAAAAAGCTTCCAATATCCACACTGAATCAATCTGGTGAAATATGGATGCACTGGTATGCAAAAATGCATGCATGGATATAACTGGATATTTGCATAGCACCTTTCCGCTGCTTGCCACGGCAGAATTCAAATTTTGTGGTTGAAGGCTTTGCAGAAAACCTCAGGCTGCTATTGGACGACCCTAATAGGTCGAAGCTGCTATCATCAAAGTGTGCAGAGGTATCCACACCAGCGACTAAAACGGAGAATGGGCCTTTTGGGTCCCTGGTCCACTTTCCTGGAACAATCTACTTGCACATATTCAGAAAGCCAAACGGCTAAAATAAACTTGATAACCAGCTCTGATCACTTGGACCGACAATTGACAGTGTGTGCAAACAGAGGCAGCAATCTCATTTAACAGGGGGGGACACTCAATGATAGGGGTAGGAAATGTGGGGGGACACACGCATAAGGTGTTCCCTCTCTGTAAAAGGTAGGGGGACTTGTCTCCCTCAACCCCCTGTGTGAAAAGTGCATTACTACTAGCTGGTTACCACCGATGCCTTACAAATTGTCGTAATCACATCTACAAGTGCATACAATTACAGATGATCCAATATAGCGTAAATATGTGAACTTTATAAATAGACAGTTTATTCATGCATGATTTGTACAGACCAGTATAAATAGGCATAAACAAAAATGTCTGTTGATCCGTGTTTATAACTGTAAAGAAATGCGAACGTTCATTTATATTAGAAGCATTGTTTTTGCTCGCTTAGCGTTTGCTACTGGGTTCTTTTTCCTTAGCAGTTTTGTCGTATTGAGCCCTGATTTTATCTGCGAGAAACTTAATTTCCGGCTTCTCCAGCAGCGAATCGATCACGGATGGATCGATGCTGATCTGTCGCAGATACTGGGTCGTTGTCGGATCCTAGAACAAAATTTAACATGTTTATATAGCACCTTTTAACCAAAGAATCGTATTGGGTTGCATGGAAGAAAAAGACGAGAGTATGTAAGTAGCTGAATATGTCTGTATGTGCAAGAGATTTTCCATATAACCCATTCCCTGTGTTGAAATTTCTAGAAGTGGAGGAAGAATCAGAATGAATAAACCAATTTATCTAGCTTACATGAATTTGACCTAGTTTTAATATAATGTTCTATGACCTGGTTTTTATTGAATGTGCTTTGGTCTGGTTTATATCTATTGGACTTTGACCTGGCTCATATTCATTGGACTTTGACCTGGCATTTATCAATTGAACTTTGACATGGCCTATATCTATTGCACTTTGACCAAGAAGTTATCCAATGGACTTTTTGACCTAGCCTTTATCAATTGTGGACATTGTTCTGGCTTTTATCTAATATTGGACTTTGACAAGGGTGCTATCTATCGGACATTGACCATAATTGTTTCACAGACATTGACCATATTTCACGCTACGTAATACATGGCAAATAACAAATATTTTCATGTTATTCAAGAGCAATGTAACGTAATAGCGTAAGTTTTACCTGAAATCTGTCCAATATTTCATCATCCTGTAGCAAAGCCATTAGCTCTGGCATGCTGCCAATCTCTGCTGATGCAAAACCATCGAACATAGGATCATCTGGAGTATCATCTGCAGAAACAACAGCAAACCATATTTAATCAGCTGTTCGAATACATGGCTTTCAGCTGATATCCATACATATATATAATAATATACATGTATATACATATATATCCTTAAAATTGATATACATACATATACATGAAGTAATCTCTCCCACCTAACTAATCATCTACAAAATTAATTCATTTACTTTTAACTGCGTGCTCACACGTGAGTTTTCTTCTGCAAGCTTATTCGTGTGAAAAACAATTCATCAGGTTTTCTCTCAAATCCATCTTCATTAGTTTGTAAATTGACATTTAACAGCATTTAGGCCAATGTAGAGAGTGCCTCAGAGTACATATCCACAAGGGGTGCTATATAGATGTTCGACTACATTACATTACAGTTGAGTGAGAAGCTCAGTGGTTCTATGCTTTCGTGTTTTACCATCAGGATTATCCTGAGCACTTGTTGATGGCTTCTGAGAATCTGGGTCACGGACGTAAATCTTTTCCTTCTTAGCCGATTCTTTGGAAGCAGTCGCCATATTTCAAATTGACACACGCTTGTCAAACGTCACAGACCTAAAACAAAGTATACATATTAGTTGGATACAGATCTGGATATGGCCTAATGTCTAAACTTAGTATATAAACATATAATGCCTACACATATGCATTATAATTGCCTATTATGTGAAAGATAATTAGGAAAGGGCTTTCTGACAATGTTATGCAAACAAAAGAAAAGGGAAAACATGTGTCTCTTGCAGAATCTTGCCTGCATTTATTGATCTGCTAATGTTAGTAATTTGTAATTTGGTGTAATTGAAATTAAGTAATTTGTACTTAGCAATTTACAGCAAAAATCGAAAGTAATTTGTAATGTATAATTTAATTAAATTTTCACCAGTAATTGGTAATTTATAATTCAATTACATGTCAGCCTGCAATTTGCCCATTTGTCATCCCTGTCCTCGTTTTATTATATATATATATATATGTCATCATAATGATCATTTTAATATGTGTACGTGCACCTGTGTGTTTATCTATTTTACTTATTCACGTAAAGACAACCAATTTTTTTAATGGTGTCAACGGTTTTTTTAGGTTTTTAATGCCATAAGATGTCGATAAACTGTTGGAACCAATCTTAGTTTTAGTTATTTTGTCTACTATAATCGAAAACGCCCACAAAAACAACAGAACAAAAAAACAGCCGCGCCTCGAAAAGTTGGTTACTCAATGTGGCTTCAGACAAATATTCCTACCAAATATTCTTCTGATTTACAGAATTCGAAGCAGTTCTCAGCAGATCCCTACAGGAGACAACTATTAAATCGCGATTATTGGTTGCAACTGTAAAGGAAAAAAAATAAACTTCACTGTTACTCTTTTAACCAACGAAAAATCCGATGTTGGAAATTTCAATGGAAAACCCCAACATAAGGAAGAAGGAAACGAAAACGCTATTCCATAATCAAGCAAAGCAAATAGAATCATGCATCGCAATTGAAAAATGGCATTGTGTGCTAATAATGAATATTGTATCTATGGTGTCAATGGCTCCGCTGTAAAGTATGAGTATGCTAACGAACTACCAAATGGATGGTATATGAGAAAACAGACGACAAGTGGAGGATGGACAGAACCGTCATCGTAAACACCAAAGTTCTAAAGCGCCACTCGAAGGCTGAGCCGAGGGCACCAGTTTAACCACGAGCGCTGTGTCGAATAAGATGGGTTGTCCGGGCTGTTGGATTGTAAGTAGTTGACGAATGTAAGAAGGCTGAGAAATTTGAAGTGCGTTGTAAGTTATAGGTATAATTAGAGTGGATGTGCTGAGCAACTTTAGCCAATGAGGTGATTTGAGACTATATAGTGGTGTTTTAGTGACTGCGCAGGCAAGAGCGTTTTTTTCTGAATTGTTTGGTGGCGTTTTATATGCGAGGAAAAAGTTAGGCACGGGTAAAGCGGGGCTTGTTTGAGGCATAAACTTGAAACTTGAAACTATTGACTTTAAAATGTGAAGGGCCTAAAACTCTCCAATTTGGACTTATGAATTTTTAAGCAGAATCATAAGAATCTAGTTTTTTTTATTTAGATTACAACCTTGGAAAAATAACACAATGAATCAATGATGCATACGAAGACATTGCATTGATTATGTTTGCTGGATTGTACTCATCTCTAAGTGACTTTACGTCAAGAATTTTAAAACTTAGCGCTACATCAAGGTCTTGGCTCTACATCAAGAACCAATATACATAATCCTTGGCTCTACACCTGCTCCCCATAACCAAGATGGGGTTTCGCGGAATGTTTGAATATGTCATGCAAGAGCTATGATTGAAATGAATAATAAGTTAATAACAAGTTTCACTGCATAGTTTCTGATATAGCTGTGTGGTTGTGTGAAATTCAAGAGCTGTCATTAACAGGAAATGAAATCTACTAAAGAATTAGCTAGGTACAGATTTACTGCTATATTTAAAGCGCGAGTTGCTTCTTCAGTAGAATATTATATAATTCTGCGGCCGAAAGTTTTTCACGTATGTCAAAAACCGGCACAGCCATGCGCCGAAGATTGGACATGCTCAAAGGTCTTCACCCGCAGAATTCTGTACGTTTTCGGCCGTAGAAGCAAAATGTTTCGTTTATATTGCGACCAAATTTTTAATTTTAAGATACCGATTATATACGTTGGAGTCGTCGACGACATAACATCCATATCTAATACTGACGTCTATGTAGGTCCTTATAATAATTATGGTGTGTGTATAATTCGCAGGAACCAATGACAACACAAAAACTCTTAAGCCTAGGGTTGCCAACCGTCTCGGAATAGTCCCGGAATCGACCCAGGCCGTCCCGGGTAATGCTTATTTTGTCCCGGAAATCCAGGAATAGGTATTCTAAGCTATTGTATGCAAAAGATTATGCGATTATTCAAATTCAAGCAACATTAGCAATACTGTAATGCAACATCTTAATTCTCAATTTTCTTGATCATCGCGGTTTCCGGGACAATGAGTGTACTTATTGGGAAGTGAAGATCATCGTCAGTGCCGCTAAGATCGCCGGCTTCGACAGGACACCGCTAACTCTACCCCACCGGTTTTCCATAGTTCGTATTCCTTAGAATACCTACCATAGTTCCCAGTACCAGTGCTGAGCTATGCCGCTCCATTCTTACCTCTCCACCAAAATCATGCAGCATATGAACCTGACTCTCTCCCGACGTTTCTGCTGAGTTTGTCGACATTCTAGGCTCACTTTGTTTCTCACTCTTCTCTGCAACTGATCTATCCAGGATGGAGTTCTGTTTCCTATCCTCAAGTGTAGTGGACTTTATTCTTCTGAACCCATCAATTTCGATCGATTGCAAATGTTACATGTATCTTGAAAACCATCGAAGCAATTGCTACCTACAAGCTCACTGTTTATTCAAAGTTAAATAAGTTGCTGCTGAAATGCCAATATGGTTTCGAAAAGGTCACTCCACTGAGACGCTGTTACTCCGTCGACTCCTTTCCAACATTTTTGGGGCAATAGATAATTCACAGTGCACTCTACTGGCCCTGTTTGGGGTCTGTGCCGCTTTTCACACATGTCGATCATGATGTTTTGCTTAAGCGTTAAAAAAATTTGTTTGACCTGTCTGGTAACTTTTTCAGCTGTTTGACATCATTCGTTAGGGAGCTCTTCATTTGTTTGGTTCATTGGTCCTCCAAGTCGACGTGGCTCCCTGCCCCTCATGGCCTTCCTCGTGGCTCGGTGCTGTGTCCATTTCTAGACGTCATGTACTCTTTTTAAATTGCTTTTGTCCTTAAAATTCCATTGCTTTGCTGGGTCACCTTTAGGCCTATGATGATGACGTTCAAGCCTACATGTACTTACACTGCATGTGTTCCAATGCCTCTTCTGCTGTTTCGGCAATGAGTCAGACTCTGGCTGACCTCGAGATTTTGATGTCAACAAACTGATTGCAACCCAATCCATCAGAAACTTCCATTTCATAAGCCTAGTAGAATGCCGTTTGTTTATGTTTGATGCCAATACCATTAGTTTTTGAATGGATGTGAACAATGAACTGCATAAATCATTCATCATAGTGAGAACTGGAAAATTTCCAAGAATGGGTTTGTTCAGAGTTGGAAATTTGAGCGATTTGCCATTTATCACAGGGGAAACTGGGAAATGTCCTGGAATGGGCTTGTTCAGAGTTGGCATCCCTACTTAAGCCATGCAATTAACCTATGCAATCTGATACTAACTGTTTGTTGGCATGCCTAATGCTGAACAAGTATAAACAATTTGACTGCCAAAACTTGAAGATACTAGCCAGAAATACATATTAGGGTGACCAAAGCATTCAAACTTTTAAGAGAAAGTGGCTGTAGATTCCATTTCTTAGGAGCAGAGGCATGGAATGTAATGCACAAGTGACTATTGCTGTTCTGCATCATTGCTCAGCTAAAAGACCTGTATTTGATCACATTTATATTGGTTTTGTGTTACATAAAATGATACAAACAACAGATCTGTTAACTAGAGATGATGTTAGAAATGGTTTATTAATTATATCACATTCAACACGAACTATTTGTGCAATAAGGATGAACTGCCCATCAATCACCCGACACTCCCAATCACATCCATGCACAATTTATGCCTGTCCAAAAATAATTTCCACCCTTCCAAGGAGACGGGTGACTGAAGATCTGACCGAAAACGTACCCAATTGAATAATTTATTTCATGCGGTAAGGGTTTCACAGACTTGTGTTTGTTACTTAGATTATTTGCTGATCAGAGTACTCTTTTCTAACAGTCTGGGCATCTACAAGAATTGTGTGATAATCAGTTAGTGCATAGATCTGCTGACAAATAGACGGTTTGAAAAGTTCTCTTGATGTATTTCAGGGAGCTTGGAATCCTGCGCAAAAGAACGCTTACAAAATCATCGGCTGTCGAAGGTGACAGAAAAAGAGCCAAAAAGTCAAGTGAGTATATATCAATCATTTAATTAATCAAGTGAAAGGTACTTTCGCTGATTTTTGTTCAGAACTTTTATAGCACCATTTATATTTATATAGAAGTAAGGTAATCTGTGCAATCCTTTATTAAGTGTCAATATGAACGAAAATATTATACCAGTTAACGAAACAACGCACAGATCTCTGTTTATGATATTTATATCTCAGCATCTTGGAGTACAAATCCAAAGGGTCACTTTCTAAATTTTCATAATGAGTGTAGCACTTATTACGAAACTAACTTGATCTGGATCCATGTTTATGCGAATATGGTTCTTTCTCTGCCTGAGCAATTGTGAATTTCATAATAAGTGTAGAAAAGGTCCAGATATAAATTGAAAAGCAGCAACGAGTTGATGGTATTAACACATTGACTGCAGGGGTGTAACAAGCGGGGGGCAGGGAGGGGGCACCGGCCCTCCCAGTTTCAGTGCTCAGTGCCCCCCATGTGCCCCCTGAAATTGGTTCTTTTTTTGTTTATCCAATGAATTTTTAAGATTACTTTTGTTAAGATAATTTGTGCCCCCCATTTTTCAAATTTCTGGGGGAGGCAAAATTCAAAAAGTGGGATGGCAAAAAAATTTTTTTGCGTTTTGCGCAATATTATTTTAATTATGTCCCCCACTTTTGAAAACCTTGTTTTACACCCCTGATTGGCTGCGTGAACATTTATTACACATGCGCGGCGCCATAGAGGCCTAATAAATTATCGGCATTGTGAAGAAATCGCGTAAAGTGCTAATTATTGTAATGTACAGAATATGAAATGCAAAGAACTTGTTTGACACTCCCAACTCTACTCTATGGTATTCTGGCTGGAAGTCTGCCAAAACAGCACCATACTCATCAGGCTGAGATTCATTGTCTGAGCTATCTGCATGTATATCCACGCCTGCTGGGGATCAGTTGCTTGACTTTCCTTGTCACTTACCAGTTCAATGTTGACTAATTCCTTATCAATATCGCGATCACTCTCATCTTCAAAATATTCGTTGTCTGATACATCAATCTCTTTCAGAACCTCCAAAACGTGTGTGTAGGGGCCTATCTTTTTCTCGACACCATGAAATAGCATGTGATGAGAACAGTGACGTAAGACAGGCACATATTATTTGCAATATATACACCAGGAAATGCATCATTTTACACCAGATAACATCACACAACATAGTAGTAACGGAGACGCGGCAGAGTTTATTGCCTGGACGCTGATTAGGCCATTATATAGATATCTAGACTAATGGTCGAATACTTTATGACGTATATTTACAGCATACGCGTTCAAAGTGTGAAGTGTAAGTGGATGATCTTACAATGGTTGTATTTATTTCAGATCAAATTTTCAGCTTCCTTATTGTTATTGATTTCGAGTCAACCTGTTGGCAAGGAGAACGACATCGAACACAAGAAATTAGTGAGAATCTTTACATTCAGATTTATGCAAATTTATTCATATTTTAATATGAATGAGTGACTTTCATGGTTCTAACCTCGAATGCATGAAATTATTAAGAATCTTTGCATAAATCTATTTTCTATATGCAAATATATTCATATTTTAAATTGATCAAGTAGCTTTCTTTTCACTTCCTGTTGCAGCACACAAGGCTTGGTGCACCGATGTCTATCAAAAGACAGAAGTTGCTGACATTGCCACTGAATTCTTTATTACATTTTCAAGTGTATTCTTTAATGTTGATCGACTATGCTTTAGGTTTTCTTAAGTGTTTTAGCTGATTGCTGTAGCTCCTTCAGATTTATTATTTTATTATTGTATTTGTTGCACAGTTGAATTTCCAGCAGTTCTGTTGAACACAGAAACTGGACAGATTGAAAGCGAGTTTCATCGCTATGTCCAGCCGCAAGAAAACCCGATTCTCAGCGATTTCTGCAAGCAGTTGACTGGTATTACACAGGTGAGTCTGGCCTCTTGCAAATATTATTATTATTATTAATTAAATTTGTTACGCGAAATATGAATCTAAGGCACGGATAGACCATCGCCAGGAGAAGATACATTTAGATTTCCAAATTCTTGAAAGACAAGGAGAAATATTGAGTTTGAAGTGGGTTTGAAGGAAGGACGTGAATTTGAATTTGAAATATTACTGATTTTTTGCACAGCATTGATATGATCTCATGATTATAATCTAATCCATTTCGGAAACTTCTGAAGTGCTGATCATTACTGTGATTCATCGATCAGGTTACGATTTAACTTGTGTATATATGTGTGATTGATGTGATTATGCATGCGTTAAATGTAGGGCTGTGGAAATTAACGATTAATTAATTGATTATTCGTTAAATTATTTTAACGAAAATTTTTTTTTTTTACAATTAATTATTTCGGTTTTTCTACCCATTGCTAACATGTACCGGAAGTCTGGGTGCAACAATAAAAACATGCAAACATTGCAATACGGCGGCGAATAGTAATCGAGCTATCAAATGTAGACATATATCAGGTCGATTACATGAACATTTTGGATTTAAATTATTGGCTAACTGAAATATCAAAAATGCTGTTAACGTTTATTGCATTCATTGCGACAAATCTTTTGCATTCCGTGGATCTAACACTTCAATGTGAGCAAAGAAAACCAACCGCCTGTGTTATTTCATGTTTGTGACTAAATTCAGAAACTGAGAATTTTTATTGAAGTGTCATTAATTTGTCTTAACAAATGTAACTATAAATGTTTTTGTGATTTAATCGAAATTAACTACTAATTGTTAGTTTTTCAAAAGTTGACTGTTAAAATTAAATTAATTGTTACAAGCCCTAGTTAAATCCGATTGAATTTACTGGTTGAAGTTATGATTAATGGTTGAGGCCTGTGAAACCTCTGAGACGAGGAGTAGATGGGCACAGTTCAGTTGTCTGTATAGTGTTTATGGATGACATCTCTAAGTAAGTAATTAGGTAAATAAGTAAGTATGTTCTTTATCGACCAATAAATATTATAGTCGCACTTATGTGTACAGATATATAATGAACAGAAGTTGAAAATATGTAATATTATGAAGTATACAAATTTATCATTTTAATGGTTTGTTAATTTTTTTCTGCCAGTTTATCAGGTTAATTATAATTTTATTGATTGATTTGCATATCTATTAAATGAATATGATGGAATGTGATGCAGTGAATGAAGTGCCCACCATTGTAAACAATTTAAAGTGATTTTAAGGGCTTCTCTCAAGGCAAGCCTAATAGTGCATTTTTTCCACGTTTTGCTTTCTCAGGATCAGGTTAACGAAGCGATTCCTCTGTTTATCTGCCTACGACAGTTTTCCACCTGGCTTGCGGAGGTGATCACATCCAAGATGCTGACATTTGGGGCCACTGACGGTGCTTCCAAACCGGCTGCATTTGTGACTTGGTCTGGTGAGAAGTAATGCACGATGTCCTATTTCGTAATTGATGTGTTCACTAATGGTTTTTGGATTACTTCAGAGATTTAAATCTCTAGCTAGGTCATTTAAATCTCAGTTTGGTCATTTAGATCTCTGGCTATGTCATTTAAATCTCAGTTTGGTCATTTAAATCTCTGGCAAGGTCATTATGTACGTTGAATGGTGTAGCACCCAATTCAAGCAGGCTTCTCTGGTGAAGAATCTGAGGGTCGTTCAGTCACTATAGAAGTGTAAATGTTTGCCTGCTCTCCATGGTTGCGTATCATATTGGCTACATCGGTAAGGCTAGAGGTCTTGTTTTGTGGGCTTATGCAAAAGAGAGCCTCTATTTCCTCCAATTGCACGGTGCTCCTACAACCTCTGACCCAGAGCTCATCCCTTTCAACTCCCTCCTAAAGACAATAGATATTTTATATCCAGAGTTTTATTTATGTAACAGCCAAAGTAGGCCTACATCATCATTTACTTTTATTGGATAACTTTCATTTATCTGCTTTTCATTGTTCATGAATGTTATTTGCTGCGGATTGTCAGCATGTTTAATAAGCGAAGATATAATAATACCGCTGTTCGTTTCCTGATACTGTTTTGTTTGTTTAAGAGATTTAAATCACGGGCTAGTACGGTCCTTACAAGGGGACCCTAACTGATGTTGGGTGAATTCAAATGGGCGAGCGGTGGTGATGGAGCTCACCCGATCAGACTCATTGAAAATGAGCAGGGTCGACGCAACGTACTTTCCAGCAAAGGCTGATCTAAGAGAGGAGCAACCTTTAACAGAGCTGCAAAGTGTGACCATGGATTACAGATAAGACGGCAGATGATCTGTGCGTGCTCTGTACATGCGTAGTGTCAGCTTGTAGCAGATACGCTCACAGACTTAGCAGCTGATATTAAATATCAATGATGTGTGAATTTTATGATGTTGTTTGGTAAGGTTTCCGCCATTTAATCATTTGTACAGACTGTTATTTTCAGTCGTGACTTGGCCGGTAGAGCCTCTGAATAGGTGTCTTGAAGGGACGCTAGTTTATTGTGATTAATTGTTGATTAAAGTGATGTGTGATTGTGTATGTCTACAGATTGGGACCTTGGTGTCTGCCTTCAGTACGAATGTCGAAGGAAGCAGCTCCGAAAGCCAGTTGAGCTCAGCAGTTGGATTGACCTACGGGCAACATACAGGGTCAGTGCCACAGTCGAGTTTGTATCGTTGTCAAATTGCTGAATTATTATGCATTTCTTTTAAATATTAGCTGCTATATTTGCAGTCTAAATTGAAATAAATTTGTAATTTATTATGATTTTCTGAGTATTGCACATTCCATACAGTTAATTAAATTTTAGAAATACTGTTGCTGTACTTATTGAACAATACACCTGAATATTGTATAAGAAGAAATTATTATTTTTTGTTAGAAATGAAGTTTTTCATAAGGTACTTCTCCCCAAAATATTGTGCTGCAGTTAAAGAGGCAACAACTAATTTATAGATGCACAACTGAAATTAAATTTAAGGCCGTGTTCCATTGAGAAGAACCACTTGTGATGCAACCAGGTCACGACTCTTGCTCTGACCCTATTTCCTTTTTGTAACTGAATTTGTTACCTGTATCTGATGTTTTAGCGCTATTACCAGAGAAAACCCCAGGGTTTGAATGGGGCTTTGCAGGAGCTTGGCATCGGTTTTGAGGGTCGAGAGCATTCAGGTCAGTTATGATCCTGTTTATAATTTCTCTGTGACTGATAGAATTTTTTTCATATTTATGTTTGAAGTTTTTTTGAAACTGCTAGCAGGTAAGGGGTTTGGGCAAAGTTTTCTATACAATTGCCTAGCATCATCAATTGGTACTTGTCACTTGTACCTTGAGTTTCATTCTTATGCAATCTTAGCATCTTCGTTTGCTTAACCTCTGCATATGAGGTCGGGTGACCAGTCCTTTCACCAGATAGTCTGCCCACTGACAGTTTTATGTTTGGTGTTGAGCACAAATACTTTGCAAATCTGTGACTGAATACAGACAATATTATAATATGCAACTTCCACGTTTTTAGTTTTCTTATCTCTAGCTCATATAAAAGTAAGTAAGAATATTCTTTATTAGATTACCAGCAAATGCACAGTATCTTGCAAAAGGTATAAATGATAGCATCAATTTTAAACAAGGTAATATAACATGCGCATTACAAATTTAATAATAATAATAATAATTATTCACATAATGAAAGTACTCTTGGCAAATATACCAACTCTAGCCATCAACAGTATCTGCAAAACAGACCAAATTAGTCAGCAATAGGACTCTAACGAATCAGTCTCTTAGTCTCAGATATAAATGATAGCATCGATTTTAATCAAGGTCATATAACATTCATGTAATGAAGGCACAAAAAAATGTTTTACATAATATGCCGTGGTATCTTTTCCAGGTCTTGATGATGCTCGTAACACGGCATATCTGGCGTGGAAAATGATATGCGATGGTTGTATCATGGAGATCACAAAGACTCAGGCAAGCATCCTAGACATCGTTTTCTTAATAATGATTCTTGTGTCAAAGTAACAATGTTCCAACCGGAGCCACATTCTGAAAATGACTGTACAATTAAGCAAAAACCAGAAAGCAGGCATCACAGGCAAAATTTGAGAAGATCTGCATATGTTTCATGTTCTAACAAGCATATGCTGATGAGTCCTCAATGGTAGTGTGACTTTTGTGATATTTCGGTGTCATTTATGGGAGAAGTTCTGTGCACTGCTGCTGGGTGTTAAACGCCAACTTGAAAACATGAACATTGAATACTGATCACTGATTTGTAAATGTTTTTTTAAAGTATATTTCTTTTTGCTATTTCTGATTCATGTGTGACTTGTATTTAGACAGATGCAATAAGCGTAAGGACCCTACCACAATTTCTTCAGAAACCTCCGTCGAACCCAACCATGAAGGAGGTAAAGAGGAATGCCAAAACACCAGAGAGGAAAAAACTTACTGATCTTCAAAGATATTGTGAGAATGCTAAAAGTAACATCGGTACAACCAGACAATCACCAGAAAGCACTAGAGTGGGAGTTGAGCCTACTCATAGAGTGAACGTTACACGCAGGCAGAAAAACACTAGAGTGGAAGTTGAGCCTACTAACAGAGTGAATGCTACACTCAGACAGTCACCGAAAAACACTCGAGTGGAAGTTGAACCTACTTGTGGAGTGAATCGTACACCGAGGCAGTCACCAAAAAACACTCGAGTGGGAGTTGAGCCTACTCACAAAGTAAATGGTACACCGAGGCAGTCACCGAAAAACACTCGAGGGGGAGTTGAGTCTACTCATAGAGTGAACATTACACCCAGGCAGAAAAACACTCGAGTGGAAGTTGAGCCTACTCATACACCCAGACATTCACCAAGAAACATTCGAGTGGAAGTTCAGCGTACTCGCAGTGTGAACGTTACCCCCAGACAGTCACCGAAGAACACTCGAGTGGAAGTTGAGCATACTCATGGTGTGAGCGATAACTTTTCCGATTGGGGCTTCGATGAGATCGAAGATGAGGATATCTTGCAATATCTCGCCACAGCTTCGCCATCGTTTAGAAATACCGCTGCAACAATGCAGTGTGCTTCAGGAATGTCCTATGTGCAAAAGTTTGCTGGAATGCCTCTGAAAGTGTGTACAAGGATGCAGGGGCAAGCAGTCAGGACACCTACGTCAAGCAAGAAACAAGCTGTTTTTCGCGATATTACCAATTCCTCATCTTGTGTTCTCATGACAAATGCTAACTCTGAAAAAATACTGTCTCATTCATCGTTTGCAATTTCTTCTTCGAATTCTATGGTCAGTAAGAAATGTTCCTCCCCAAGCAGCAACTGCAGGAAGGCTTTGCACCAAGACTTCACAAAAATTAAAAGTCCAACGGCAAAGTCGACTTTAACTGAGAAACCATTATCATCATCGTCACATATCATGGCTCCTTCTAGTAGCATTCCAAAGAATCACTCCATGCTGGTTAAACAGCTACCAGACATACTAAAATTACCCACATCTTCAGTTTTGTCTTTGCCAAAACCTCTTTCAAAATCATTGCCCAGCAGAGCAATTGGGCTGGGCAGAATCTGCTCAGCAAATGGTGCACATGTGGCTACAAGGTCGAACGTAAAGTCTCCAGGAAAAATACTAATTCAGCCACCCATGAATATATCACCTGATTCAGTTGCACTCAATGGAAGGGTAGGTGGTGAGCAAATGTTAAATCCTGTCATCATAAAAGATGTTCAGAGTGGCTGCCTGATTGGGAAAGTTTCAGGACATGCTAGAGACATCACTTGTAGTACTGTTACATTGCAAACTCCCCAACCAGCCAAAAATGTTGACACTTCCAGCGTTATGAACATGCCAAAACCTCTAGCATTTCCAGGAAGTTACACTCCCAGCAGTGTTAACCTACAAAAACCTCCAACAACTTCAAGAGATAGTTCTTCCATCAGCATTAACCTACAAAAACCTCAGGCATTTCCAGGAGGTAACACTCCCAGCAGTGTTAATCTGCAAAAGCCTCCAACAATTTCTAGAGATAGTACTTCCAACTGTGTTAATCTGCACAAGCCTTACACACCACCAGGAGGTAACACTCCCAACAGTATTAACCTACAAAAACCTCAAACAACTCCAAGAATTAACACTCCCAACAATGTTAATCTGCAAAAACTTCCAACAACCACCCCGAAGGGCATTAACTCTGTCCGACCCCTTCCACGAGAAATACAGGTTTCTGCAACCAAAGAGCCGAGTGTTGGGTCACTGAAATCTGCTGCAACTCCTTCCTCAACATTTTTCAGGACTCCCACCTTTGCTTCCGGTTCCTCGGTGCCATCTTCGTCCATGCGTAAAACTCCTCCAATGTGTGATTGTGGGTGTCGTGCGAAGAGGAAGTTTGTCCAGTCTCCCGGTCCTAATTTAGGTAAGTCTTTTTTCAGCTGTGGAAGCCAGCGCAGCAGGTCTGGTTCCGGATGCAAATTCTTTCGGTGGGAGGCATCCTCCGAATCTTCACCTCTCTTGAGCAGCTACCGCCCCACTCCTGATGGATGCAAGACACGTTCGTTTATGTCAATTTCTCCGATGGTGCAGCCTCAGTTCAACACACCATCTGTCCTGACACGACCTAGATTCAACACATCTGTTCTGACACGACCTAGATAGCGGATAGTTTGTCAAGGCAAAAAATTTTCTGACGGGACAAGATCTTTACCATCTACATCTGATTTATGATCTTTGCCTGCATTTCTTTTACAGAAAGTTAACTATATATATAGTTCGATCCTCGTCCGGGGCGTCACGGTGTAGGGACCTTGAGCAAGTCATTCGCGCACCATTGCTCTGCAGTACAACTGCAATTGCGCCGTCAAGGCGTGTGTATGCACTTCTGAGCAGAAGATGTTGGAAGAAGGGCAGCATCAAATTTCGGTATTAAGAATAATATATATATATATGAACTTGTTTAGAATAGGTTTGAAGTTTTTAAGCTGTTTCCATATGGATTATACATCTATGTCAGCGGGAATCCGTTGGTTGGTTCCACGCTTGTGTGTTTGCCCACCTATTGTGACTTTCAGTTTACTGTGCACTGTTTTCCTAGCTGATGTAAATTATCTATATGAAATGACAATCCTGATCATAATTGTAGGCTAGCACAGAGAGCACCTCTGAGTGGGTATCTTGTAGGGGCGTTATATACAGGGCCGTACCGAGCTATAATTGCGCCCTGTGCCTAGCTAATTGCGCCCTGTGTGTGAAAATAGTGCATTTTATGGAATGATAAGTTATTCCATCCTGAAATTTGCGCCCTTTCTGCATTTGTACTAGGGGCCTATGCCCCGCTGGCCCCTCTCGGTAAGGCCCTGGTTATATAAGTGTTTGATTACGTTTCAACGCTGTTAACATCTATTAATGTTTCATTAACACTTTCACAACAAACGTGTACTGAAAGTGACTGGTAAACCAATGCAGCTTATCGATAAAGTGTTTGCAGTCAAGAATGACTTTTCTGATTACAATAACTGAGCATTATTTAGTTAGAGATGGACATATTGTTATTAATAAATTTTAATGCAATTCGGTTAAAGATGTACTTAAAAGTTTTAACCCTTTAACGACCTGCGTGTAGTAAAACGTACGGTATAAGCAATAACGCTGCTCGTTAAAGGGTTAAACTTCTAGAAGTGGACACTTAAAGTACATTTGAGAACTGTATAAGCTTTATAATGATCCTGTTTTGCATTTTAGTCAACTTTTTTGCCAATTCTGGTTTGGCAGGACTCTATGTATAGCATCGGTTTAGCAATCTGTTGATGCATGTTGTAAGATGTTTCCACAGTATTTTTAAAATGAAATGAATTTTTTTATCTTGCTTTATTTTATCAATGAATTGCTCCTTATGAATGAGATGTCAAGTAGATTGCCTGACAATAAGTTGGTTAGAGTATTTTATTTGTTTTACTGATTATTTGTTTGTGAATGAATTGAGATGAATAGAATGATTAGAGGATGTTGTTTATGAGGTGATTGATTATCAGTTTTTATACTAACGGTGAAATGAGTCACTGATACAACTTATGAATAACCGTGGATCATTTTTATCTGGCTGTAAAAAAATAAAAATTTCATGATGTGTTTATTTGAACCGGTTTTCAATTGTGACTTTTTGAGTTGGTGACCATTTACTTTCGTTTGGCAATTTTCTTATTGTCTTTTCTGCTCAACTAAGTTTATTATCTCCCCATCACACTAATAGTTTCAATTCTAGGTTAAATGGGGCCAAGACAATATTTATCAACGTTCTGTAGGTTGTAGTATAGGTCTACAAGTATTAGAGGCCGCGAACATTTTACCGGGGCTGGGCGCGGTGGAGTAAGAGTAACTGTTTGTTCGTACTAAAGTTCCACCACCTCCACAATTAGAAATTGACCACTGCTGCGTACGTGTGCGTGACGCACCCCACCCACGAATCCTGTGAAGCGGTCTAAACCGCTTCGTATAGTCTTACTTGAAGGCTATTTCTCCATGGTCTGAAAACTGAACAATGGCTCATTTTGAAGAGCATTATAGAAGAATTATTGTTGAGCTTGCACCCCACCCTGATATCCATGTGCACGTACATTATCAACCCCCACCCTAACGCATGCACAGGTATGTGGGTTAGCTTCCCTCGTCCGACACGAGTGCATGCTCCGTAGACTGCCCCTAGTGAAGTTTACACTCGCGGTAACCAGGTTTTTGATGTATGGGGTTGCCTGTTGAGCGCCTGCCTCTTGCATAAATGGCTGAAAGGCGTTCCTGGTCGTATCATATGAGCTGGTGTGTCAAAAGTGCTGCACTATGAAAGTCAGGATTATAACGTGGAGAGTGTGGCAATGGAGAGTGTGATCATTGGCCTGTGAGACGGTTCATCACTGACAAACTGACCTGTCTATCGATTCGGTTTTGACTAAGCGCCCGTAAATAAGCTGTTTCCGGCGACCTCATTCTTTTAGGAGCTGTAGAAATGTATGTCTTGCGATAGCACCCTTGATAAGGTCCTGTGTTCTCGGAACCTTTTGCCTTCCCGACTCATCAAACGATGAAGCGGAGATGGAGCCATCTCTTAATGAACCCGGCGTTTGCATCGGTTAATCCGTCCCTTCTCTCGAGGCCATGGCTCTCCTTTACCCCAGGCATTTTCTAGTCTTTGTTTTCCATTGACTGACCCGCTTTTGCCGATCAATACGCAGCGTAAACATGGTTCCCGCTGCCTCTTGTGGCTTGTCAGGCTTCCGATGCGAGATGTTTTGTGCTGCGAGGACTGGAGAGAGATAGGCGTTGTAACAAACTGGTTTAACGGCGAAAGCGGTTCCGGGTTTAGCCTTATATTGACTGTCATGAAGACGGCTAGCGTCTTCCTCGTTTATGCGATTTGGGACTGGCACCATCAGAAGGGGTAGGGACAGTGACGGATTTGGCTGCTTGCTTATGGTACTTCACAGTCAGTTATAAGTCATCGGGTCACAGAAAAAAGGGTAAGACTGATTAAATGGAAATGTAGATCCAAATCATTTGTATTGGTGCAGTCGTCATTTCATTAGATACAAAAATTGTTGACAATCAGAATTTTACCGCATCGAGCTTCATAATAGGAATTTATTTCCAATCAATCAATGAAACTGGATGTAGTGCCTCTTCTAAAAATCTACTCAGAGGTACTCCCAGTTCAAACGCACGGCATTCATTTGATCACCTAAATTTACGGACCTCTGCTTCTTTGATGAAAATCAGAGCCTCGAATGATGAGAATTTCTGGCAATCCGAAGAATTTCCCACAATATGGACACCATCATCACAGGAGCTGGGGTCCTACCCCTCTGACCTCCCCTCACCAATTCGGACAACGAACCAACCACGTTGATAGTTAGGGCCCCGTGTTTTATGCCATTATGCGATTTCGACTTTTTTCGCATAAATTGGCGGTTTTCGCACAAATTCCTAAATAGAAAGTTTTAGAAGATTATTGCATAAAGTTCAGAAATTTTGGCCAGTGTCAACTAGACCTATAATTGGCTTGTCCAGACTATTATTAGGAGATAATAGTTTACCGACCAGACGACGTAATTGCTTATGACTAGAACCCGTGGTTTATGCGATGAGGCGATTTTTCGCACAATTTACGAATTTTTTGCATATTCCACAGGGGCCTATTGATAGTGTTTCTGCACACGATTGGGAACAGTTTTTGCGGGTCCTCATTTGGCTTTATACCGATCGGTCGGCTGGCTAGCGTGCGGAAGGGAGGGCAAGCGAACATTCATTGGGAGTATAGCCCGTTTGATGCAGCGCGTACAGGCGCCTGTTTATGAAAGGCAGCGATCGAGGAAGCGGAAAAATTATGTTTATTAATGCAACAGAGGAATCTCGCTGAGCTGGAAGAAGCTGATCCAAAGCCTCGGTTCTGTGACAGCGAGGAGTGACATCGAGAAGAAACTGGAAGAGGACTGAGGGTTGAACTAGAGCGGAAGGAGTAATTAGGGGAAAGGGAGTCGTGTTGGTCCTGGATTTGCTCTGAACTCGTGGGATTGTCGTGACGGTCAGAGAAGAGAGAATGCCGCTGTTTCACACTTGTGGTCCAAATGAGGCCATGGTTGTCTCCGGTTAGTTTTCCTCTATTGTCATTTACATAATTATGTAAATGTCGTAGGTAGACGTTTAATGTATGTGCAAGTATACACTTGTATACATGCGCTGATTTACGTATTATATGGTAAAGAATAAGCATATCATGCATTGCATATAAAAAAATACAAAGAGTTTTCCGTGTCAACAGACACGCAAATCGAAATGATTGTATGTATGTATGTATGTATGTATGTATATATGTATGTTTGTATGCATGCATGTAACCTATGTATGTGATCATGTAGGTAGGCCTATGTATGTGTGTAGGTATGCATGCGTATATATAGGCCTGTAATGCATATAAAAGCATGCACGAATGTCTGCGGCGTGATAAGTCGTCTAAGTGCTCTCTGATCAGTTCGTCGTTATAAAGGCCAATGCTTTGTCATTGCGAAGACGGCCTATGCGTCACGAATTGGCGTCTTCTGCTCTATCGAGGCTATCTGTATTGGCCTTATATATATAAATATATATATATATATATGACTGCATGACAAGACTAATTATACGCGCAGTCTCCGCCTCACCTTTAGCTTCCAGTCAGTGTGAATTTAATATTGAGCCGTGCGTTCATTTATATCTTTTGACTCGTGTCTGTGCTTACTTAACGGAAGCCGCATCAAATTCCATCAATTATTATAAATGGCAGTTAAAACGCAGAGAAATCGTAAACGTAATCCTCAAGTTCAACTATCTATTGCGCCAAACAATATGAATTTGGAAAAGATCACAAGACCAAGCGTTCAGGCTCTCGTCATTTCCCGCCTGGATTATTGCAACTCCGTCCTATCTGGGCTTCCCACATCGACGCTACAACCGCTATCATCTGTCCTCCACTCGGCTAATAAAACGCCTTGGTCTCAAAAACCACAGCACACCTTCCCTTTAACATTAACACTGGCTTCCCATCAATGCCCGAATTGCTTTCAAAGGTTCCCTCATGTATCACAACTACACTGAAACCTTCACCTCGTACATGACATCCATTTTCGCCCCATGTTCTGCCACTAACTCAAGAGGATTCCATTCGGCTATACGGGGAGGGGGAGGAATTCATCACACCCCATACCAATAAGAAGTTTGGAAATCGTGCCTTTTCAGTTGCAGGACCCATGGAATGGAATGGCCTTCCAACCACAGTCCACCAGGCCACATCTGTTGCGCAATTTAAATCAAAATTTAAATTAAAGACTAAACTATTCTCCCGGAGCTATGACTAGGAATGTAGCGCAACGCGCTTTCGTGCAAGACTTGTTTTGTTAAAGCGCACTATAAATGCTTAGTTGTATTGTATATTGTATTACTTTATGCGTGTGTGCATTTTTACAAATATGTATCTTGACTTTTATAAACAACACTAAGTTCTTTTCCTTACTTCCAGAGGCTCAACGCTACAATATATCTTTTTGACCTAATAAATAAATTCGTAGTCCTCGTCGTTCTTTAGACCGACATGATTTCTGGGTACCTAGGACTCGGACGGTTTTGCTCAAAACTGCGGTTATGCGTCGCTGGCCCTTTGCCTTAGAACAAAATTCCCTTTCCGATCCTTCTTAGAATTGATTTTAACTGGGGGGTCGGAGGGTGGTGCTTCTGTTTCTACCCTTTCTAGTACGACTTTCCTTTTCCCACGGGGCTGTTCGCACTGGGAGCGCCTATGAATGGGTTGTACTGGTACTAGAAGCGCTATAGAAATATGTAAATACAATACAAAAACATTAATAGTCCCTCAAAAGCGCTAAGAATGCCGCTGTTCATGGGATCTGGCTAGATAGGACTTCAAAAACCTTCGAAAAGTAACTTAGCAGAGTTTAATGGGATCACTCGACAAACAGCGGGAAGCTCGTTACAAATTGGTCGTAAATAAGCTGGTGCCCTTTGCTTAGCCTGAGACGAGAGCTTTCGAAATGTGGAGCTCGCAATTATGAAAAAGATAGGCTTAATGGTAGGTCGCAATTTTGTGTGGGTTTGAATATGTATCGTGTGTGTGTCTACTGTCTATGCGTGTATCTAGACATAGGCCACATTATAATGTAACGCTATTACTCGCCTCTCAAATAATACTGTTCTCTTTGTCTGTCTGTCATAGGATGTTGCCTGCCGAAGCCTCTCCTTGTTCCCGGTGGACGGGTGTTTGTCTGGCCAGGAGTTCAGATGATACAGAGGTAGGATGTCAAACGCACACACAGGCAGACATACCCAGACACAGAACTTGCAAACGCCTCTGCCGCCAACTTTCGCCTATTGATCGCATTCGTTCAATATAGGCGTCTGTCTGTCCATCGTCTGTCTGTGTATCTGTCTCAGACTGTCTGTCCTTGTTGTCTCTGTGCATCAATTCACAATTCATCATTCATTACGTATTTCATACATCTATGATCTAACCACTTATTAAAGGGACTTCACTAGTCTCAACGATCCTACCGTATTTCTTCTTTTTCTTTTGGTTCTCTGCCTTCAGGCGTGTTCATATGTCTAATGACACCACTCCTCCCTGTGTTGAGCTTTTTCTTTCATTTTTCCGTATCCACCTTTTTCCATCATCCAGTCTAAAAGCATTGTTCCTGGTCTTCCCTTTGTTTTTCCCTTCCATTCTCCCCTCTATGATTTTTTAAATTAGTGAATCTCCTACCGTATTTAGGAATTATAAAAATCAAAGACTGTTGTAAGGTGGCCGATTGGTTAGGGCTGTAACGTAAAGAGTACGGGTCGAGGCTCACCAGAACCAGCTACTGCAATGTAATCAATCATTTATATAGCGCCGCTCGAATCAGCAGGCTCTCAACAGAAAGAACTACTGTGTAAGGATGATGGGCAAGTACTTCGCTAACAGTTAATCTGTGCCATCGATGTCATCAAAGAATAAATCAATCAACCAATCAATGAGATTTGGTATAGCGTCTCCACAGGAAATCTAGTCAGAGGCGCTTCCAGTCCAACCACGGCCAAAGAGGACAGATCTAAGAGGAGAGTAGAAAAGTGATGAGGAGTTCCTATAAGTGAAAGCAGAAGGTCCAAAGGAAGCCAATTCCAAGGGGTAAGGCCCACAACAGAAAAGGCACTGTGCTATCTTCTCTATAAAGGTCGCATGCACCTCTGAGCTGTGAAAGGATGACAAGATCATTACATGAAAGGATGACAATATCAATACACGGTTGTATTGTATAAACAATTACCAATAAGTCAATAGTTTTAAACCCCGCTGCTATACTATTCACACTCGGACAGTGCCTGTCCCGAGCCTGGATAAGGGTAGAGGACGAATACCTTGTTGATGAAGCTGGGGTACAACCCCCATGTCCACGGCAAATCGGACACTGGATAACAAATGCCAAGAGCTCGTAGAACTCATTCTAGGTCGAACCATAAGTCGGAGTATGAACGAACAGAAGTTATCGGCTAGAGACATGCAAGCGATGAACTGAGTGGTAGAAAATAGCGTGGCAGAAAAACACTCGGCCATCACTGTCACGTGTTCGGACTCAGGTAATCGTAGCGATACATGTACATGTATCCAGCAGCAAACAATACGTCGTATTGTCGTTTCACTTCCTTTGTTTACGCATTCATTCGTCTGTTGTGTGGCACGGTGGCCGATCGGTAGAGCAGTCAGCCCGTAACTATCAGTGTGCGCTGAGCGAACGGGTTCGACCCTCGTCCGAGGCGTCAGTCACTGTGTAGGGACCTTGAGCAAGTCCTTCGCGCACAATTGCTCGGCAGTACAACTGCAATTGCGCCATCGAGGCGTGTGTGTGCTCTTCTGAGCAAAAAACGTTGGAAGAAGTGCGGTATCAAATTTCGGTAATTTATAAATAAATTTCTTCGTCTTTACTTTAATTCTGAAGGATTTCGCTAAATACGATGACACTTCAGATCCAGAGTGACCATGTCTACACCCAACTCGGCGTCGCTATCTCCGTCACAGGAATAGCACAGGTTAGACAGTACAAACGAAACTCCCATTAGGTTCGGTGGCCGATTGGTTAGAGCGGTCGGCCTGTAACGCGGAGACGCGGGTTCGATCCTAATCCAAGGCGGTTACTGTGTAGTGACCATGGTAAGGACCTCGAGTAAGTAGCCTGCTTCACGCACAATTGCTCTGGAATATAATATTATTGAATCTTAGCCGTCTTCTGTACGTGTGTGAGCTTCTGGGTATTAAGGCTGTATCAAAAGGCTGTTCATTCATTCATTGCGAAGATTTATATAGCTCCTCTTCAATGTTACTACTTAGGAGCGCTCCTGATTCTGGGACGGCTGAAAAGACAGACGATTTCCGATGATTTCGATACAATGTATTGCATAGTAATTGCATTGTATTGAAACTTTCACCCTTAAGGTTTTAGGCTTGTAACATATTTTACGGAGTTACGTAACTTTCCTGCATAGTTTGTTTCATTTAGAGTTATACTATTAGGGGCGCTATATGAATAAATGAATTCGCCTCAACAATGGCCTGCGTGCTCATTTGATCTTGTCCTTCCCTTTACAGTTGTCCTCGTCCTTCCTTCCGTTCATGGTCATCCAGCAGCAGACTTATTGGACCTCCACTTGGTATCTCTATGACGAGACGCAGCGCTCGTGAATAAGCAGGTGCCCTGCGCTGAGTCTTTAAGTTGGTCACCGTTACGTGATGCGATGTAACATGCAGCACTCGGAAATCCTACTATTCCGCTGTGCTCAGCTTTCAAGTAACCTAATATAGGTTATATTTTTAATTATTACGATATACTTTGAATAGAGTGTTCGGATAGGACTAGACGATTGACCACTAGCGAGTTCCCGCAGACACTTAGAACCAAGAACCAACCGATACCCATCCAGACCATATGTAACATTAATAGTCTACATATTCATACATGCAGGTACCTACAAAGAAGGGGTTGATCGCACTGGGAGCGCCTCTGATTAGGTTGCACTGTGAGAAGCGCTTTATAAATCCGTAAATAGAATAGAATAGAAAAAGTTATTGAAACATTTAAAGATGACTGTAGTCATGCATCTGCCTGCAACCGTGGTCTCTGTTGGACAAAAACGACTTAGACCACACGGAGCTAATATCTTATCGACAAGCAACTAATTTATTTTCCGTCAAGTGAAGCACAAATGTTTTCAAGAAACTCAAACTTTACGTACATTTCACACTGACCTGCCTCTGAGTTGTAATGTTATCTCAACAGTCAAGTTGTCTCTTATTGCCCTTTGATGTTGCTCCAACCTCTTTTTGGCAATTTTGCATATTTTACTATCATCTTCTCATTTGGCATAAAATTACCTTCACGGTTGAAATAAAGTAACCTTTAAAGTTGGCATGAAATTGCCTTGACACTTGGCATCAAAATTACCTTTACAATTGGCATAAAATTGCCCTTACGGTTGGAATAAAAATACCCTTAATGTTGACATTAAATTGTTTTCACGTTTTAACGTTTCTAAGCTATTCATCCAGTTTAATTTATCCGTGATTGCGGTGTATGTTAGAGAAAGCTTGGAGACAATAGTTAGTCTGAGAATGAAATTCATAAGTAAAAGACTGACTGTCTGACTTGCCGTGTGTGTGAAGGTGAAAATCCAGGGACAGAACGAGGAAATGCTACAGGCTGCTTGCCAACAGTTTCTTGGCAAGACTGAGAATGAGATACGGAAGATTGCCCAGGAGACATTGGAGGGACACCAGAGGGCAATAATGGGAAACATGACTGTTGAGGTAAGATTACCAGGCGGAGGAGGTAAGCCAGTCTGAAGTTTACGTAAACTGTGGGTTTGTTTGAAAACATTTGTATTGCATTTGACTGGAGGTAAATTAATCTGTCGATCGCTTCATTGAAAAACTAAGCAATCGATCAATCCACAGGTCAATAACGCAGACAGTGACTCCGACAACCAACCAATCACGCAGCCAATCAACCAATCAACTAACCAATCGTGAGGCTTGCATGTAACTGTGCGGTTTCAGGCAACCGATGTTTTTAGATGCAAGTACTTGGGATAAATAACCAGATCAACAACGCCGCCTTTGACGAATGCAGAAATTTTGCAAACCCTTGGAACTAAATGTCGTCAGGGTTAACAGAAGTCAGTTTTGTCGTCAAATATTAATAGGCAACGGTTCGTACAACCTTCAGCGATCGCTCGTCAAGATCTGTTCAGAGAGACTTATATATGTATCAATCATTCAAATCAATCAATCAATTATTTAATTAATCAATCAGGAAATCAATCAACCAATCAGTCAGTTAATCAATTAATCAAATGTTACTGTAACCAACCAGATTAATAGCAGTAAGCCTAAGATAATTTGTTCAAGGTTCCGGTGACATTGGTAACAATTGTGATCCCTGAAGGATTCTAGATCCCGCTTGTTAGGATCACCTAAAGTAGCCTACTTACTAATGACAGTCGATTAACACATTTCAATGCATGTATATGTATAAGTATGTAAGTATGCACGTGTGCATGTATGGGAATACTTAATGCAGCGCATTTTTAGTACCTCACAAGGGCGTCAGTGCGAATGGTTCCATAATAATCAAACCCTCGTGAATAAACAGATGCCCTCCGCTTAAACTTCCAATGGTGCTTTAGACAAAATGGATTTTGTGACTACGACTGTATCTAATGTTTGTACTTGGGATCTTGGACTGATAGGAAATCTACAAAGACCGAAAGAAGTTCTCGAAGGCCGTTTTCGAAGTGGCCTCTTCTGACCTCGTCAATATGGGCATCAGTGTCGTCAGCTACACCCTGAAGGACATCAGGGACGAAGAAGTACGTTACCATGGCATCCATATATAAGGAACGAGCATTTCTGGCTTTACCTTTACATCAACTATGCGTTGCTTTAACAGTTGGAATTAATTACCTTTAAAGTTAGCATAAAATTATCTTTGTAGTTGACATGAAATTACCTTTGCGGTTGGAATAAATTTGCCTTGACAGTTGTCCAAAAATCGTCTTTACAGTTGACCTAAAATGACTTTTACAGATTTCTTCATGTTACTACGTGTTTGCTTCTTAACCTGCTCACTGCTAGTGTTAGAGTTCCAGCGTAGATGCGTATTGACCCGCTTTGCGTCGCTAGCCCGTTTCTCCCCAAGTTCCTCTAAGAAGAGTTTTAATATATTCGACATCCAGAATGGTGACGGTTAATATGGACAGCTGCAAGGGAGACAATATTAAGCCAATGGAAGAGGGAAGGCCTATGGATCAATGCAAAATGTAATGTAGTAATGTAATGGAACATTTGTGTAACGCCTCTTCAAGATGTTACTCGGAGGCGCTCTATGCGTAAATGTTAAGACATGTGTTGAATCAGTACTTGGAAGTGCTATCTTCCATCCAAATCGGGTCCATTGCTTTAAATTAGAAATGCATATCTTTCGATTTATATGCATGGCAGTGTTTTTGGTATTTTTTCCCAATATAGCGTTACCTGAAGGCTCTTGGAATGTCGCGTACTGCTCAGGTTAAAAAGGACGCGAGAATTGGTGAGGCGGAAGCGAGGAGGGACGCCACTATCAGGGTAAGATCCAAGAAATTCTAAACGCGTCACCAACACGTCATTTTATCTCTCTCTTCCATCAACTATTGCTTAGTTTTCCCAGTTCCGCATTGATTCTTTTCTGTTTAGGCCACATCATGACTGTAATGTCGAACAGTTCTTGCTAACTGCGATATTATTTGACCAACAGTCTTTTCAGTTCAAGGTGAACGGGTTATCCGTTAGATTCCCGGAAGTCGATGTGATCCTCAGATGTCTGAAATCAGTAGATATCATGAAATATTCGCTACCGTACAGTATAGGCTAATCTCATACTTTCATACATACATACAATCGTGCACGTTATAATAATCTGATTGGAGTCATTTCCCTCGCCGTGCCATCTTCCCACGGACAACGCGCAGTAGATGTACTCGTCATGGCCGATTTGGATAGGGGGCGCATGTAGAGAGAGCAGAAATCTCAAACTGAATTTCTACCCTAAGGGAGATTTGAACACAAGACCTCTCGGCTGACAGGCCTGTACACTATATATAGGTACCACACGATTATTTACGATACTCATTCTCAGCCTGATGATCGTTGGATTTGCAGGAGGCGCAGGCGGAGGAACAGCGAATGGCCTCACGTTACGCCAACGACATCGAGATCGCCAAAGCCCAGAGAGACTTCGAACTGAAGAAAGCAGCCTATGATCAGGAGGTTCAGACGAAAAAAGCACAGTCGGAACTCGCCTATGAACTCCAGGTTAACACATCAAACAGATACGTTCTATCGTGTGATCACGCACGAGTGGACTTAAGCGTATTTATACATTATAAGGATTTTTATAGAGCCTCTTTAAGGCCATCTATGTCTAATTTTAGGCTGCAAAGACAAAGCAGCACATAAAGGAGGAGGAGATGCAGATCAACGTCATCGAAAGATCGCAGCAGATTCAGATCCAGGAACAAGAGATCGCACGAAAGGAAAGAGAACTCGACTCCATCATACGAAAACCTGCTGAGGCGGAGAAGTATCGCCTGGAAAGACTGGCTGAGGCCAACAAGTAAGATGTGTTCGAAGAGTTCAGCTATAGACTGATTGGCAGAGTCAGGCAGGCAGACATAGAGAAGTGTTAACATGGTTTTATTTCTAATACTCTATTAAATTAGTAAAATTAGTAAATATGATGTATATTATTATTATTATTATTCCAATAGATGGAGTTATATTTATTTTTTACAAGAGTCAGGCAGATAGTTTGATAGACAAAAATTACAAATCTAGATATATACATACATACATAAATACATGCACTCATATGTACATATGTCTTACATACATACATACAAACATATATAAATGCACACATACATACATACGTCGTACATATATGTACACACGCATGCATACATACAGCATTGATCTACACACATATTTAAGGCATCAAATAAGTTATTGCTTTTCTTTAATATTGCCTAGCCCGTCCAATATTTGACATTTCAACATGTTCTTCCTCAGTCCCCTCTGGGTTTTAACCCTCCGCCTATCGATTTTATTTGGATTAGGCGCCTGTGAATGAGCTGGCTGTTGCGACTTTGCTGGACTCTCTTGAAGTGTTTATATTACCATTACGACTGAAGAGAGTCACTTGTTGTTTCTTTCAGGAATCGAATAGTCTTAGAAGCCCGAGCAACGGCAGAAGCCATTCAGGTTGGACTAATACTACACGATGCGAAATTGTCTAAAACGATGTCTGATCTGATCAAATAACTCCCATAGCATAAGTTACACACCATACACATTGATTAAGATGGATTCTCTTTGATTCAGCTTTCTTTAGTCTAGATTTCAATTGTCAAACTGTTTACACTGGCTGATCACAACGTACCGGTAATGTTGAAGAGAATTTGTGATGCGCTGCGGGGTGCCTTGTGGAAAAAACTCATCCGTAGCGCTATAAACCCGATCGCGAGAACACTCGTTCAAATTGGATAGACTTCAAGCGTTTTCAGAACAGAAAGGGAGAACTGTTCCTGTCACTTATTTTGAGTGGACTCATTCTGCAACGTTTCATATAACAGGTTGTATTCGTAACACGCTTATTATTTAATATGTTCTTACCTATAGATGAAGGGCGAGGCTGAGGCCTTTGCCATCGAGGCGAAGGCAAAAGCAGAGGCCGAACAGATGGCAAAGAAGGCCGATGCCTGGAAGGAGTATCAGGACGCTGCAAAGGTTGACATGGTCCTCGAAATGCTGCCGAGGGTAAGAAGACTCGGTGTATTACCCCAGTCTCCCATTGATGGACTTTCTCGAAACGCT
The DNA here is from genome assembly GCA_959347315.1 of Bimastos eiseni. Classification (NCBI taxonomy): domain Eukaryota; kingdom Metazoa; phylum Annelida; class Clitellata; order Crassiclitellata; family Lumbricidae; genus Bimastos; species Bimastos eiseni. The sequence continues at coordinate 4,988,932 of OY365811.1, forward strand.
GCCTAGAGAGAGATGACTGAACATGTATCCCATCCTTATATTTTACCCAGTATCTTCTTTCTGGAATTGTAGTTATGGTCATAACCTGCTGATGTTGTAGAATTTCCGTTTCATTAGGGTGTCTAGCTGCTAGGGGATACATTTCGGCCTTTGTCATATACCTCTCTTGATATAATATTTAGTCAGCATAGTTTATTAACTGGACAACAATAAGCATTATGCCTTCTCATCTGGTCTAACCTGGGTTTAATAATATTGGATTCTGAGCGTTATGACTAATAATAATGAATATAATAATTGTTAACTATGCTTAAATACAATAAATCTTAAGATACAAAGGTGATGATCAGTTGACCTGGATGACCTATTGACCTCTCATTGGTCGTTCTGTAACTATAGCTGGCAGCCGAAGTAGCCGCCCCAATGTCACAGGCCAAGAAGGTGACCATGGTGTCCATGGGTAAGGGAGATGTTGGCATCACCAAACTGACTGGCGAGGTGCTCCAGGTCATGGAAAATCTGCCAAGGACAGTCGAACACCTGACGGGTGTCAACATTTCTTCCAAGGTAGGCACAAACAACGAGTTGGCCTATACCTGCAATGATGCCCACATCATCCCCACAGAGGAGGTTGTAGAGTGATGTATAACACATTGGCGTGCTGAGCTGAGGAACCGAGTTCGATTCCAATATAATCCGTGCGGCTGACTAGTCCTTTGTTCGCTAGGCAGAGGCATTAGTCAAATTTTATGTATTAGGTAATTGACTCCTTGCATGGCTGCCGACTGTTGGTATCAACTCCTGTAATAACTTGTCATCATTCGTTCATACTAATGTTGTGACCATACTGCCACAGTCTGAAATTGATAGAAAATGATTGGCATCATTTGCCAATTACTATTAATTTTTTTTGACCCGAGATATACATGATCCTTCATGGACTAGAATGTTAAGAATAAGATTATCATTAGTATTATTATTACACTGTGAATTTTTCAGAAAATTGATTTATTATTTTCACCATTTTTTAAATTTATTAGTAGGCAAATGCGATGCGATTACACGTTAATGGTTTTAAATTAAATAGGCCATGCGGCAGTAGGTAAAAATGCGTCATATTGGCGTCGCTAATATAAGGATACCCCACTGTTCCAGAGCAACCAAGACAATCGTGTAACGCTAATATAGTATTCTTCAGCCATCTATAAACCAATCAATTATTCAATCGATCAAAAAGCAATATATCAATCAATCCAATCAATTAATCAATCAATCTATTCAATCGATCGATCGATTCAATCAATCAAGGAGCTTGACGTCATCTCGTGCGCATTTCACCTCACCGTCATATCTTGTCGGCTCACTTTATTCAATTCGATCAATACCTCACCAATCATCACCTCATCCTGAGCTAACTTAACTTCCGGTTTCAGCGACAGAACGATTCTCTTGTCGTTGCAGACATTCTCAGAAGCCAAACAAAGACTATAAGAACGGAGTGAGTCTCTTCTCTCTGCCTCAGATCCTACGGTTCCAAATGTGTGGTACGCTGTCTTACCTTCAAGTAACCCATCGAACCTCGCTCTACCACAGTATTGATGATTATTGATGATTACACGGTCTACCACTGGATCTATTAATGATGCGTGTTAATGATTAGTACTATAATTAATACCCCCTGTAACGAGCTCGTTAATTTAATGAAGTATTGCATGACGTCATGTCGTCCTTGCCGTACCACTTAGTACCAGAGTAAATGAGGTGCTACCGTGGTTTAGTGGAGTGCTACACTATGCAGCTGCTAACTTGGTACTAGTGTTTGTTGTCGTGTTTTTGCTCTAAGTCTGCCATCTGCCTTCTCAGTCGTGTAGAATATTTTCTGTCGTTGTTAATAATTCTTTGTTGTAGTTTTGTTGAGAGCTGGTCTTTGATCTGTTATTTGAAATGAATGGTAATGTATTTCGCAAACGGTGGCTCCGTCAATTCTGTTTTTCTTCGAGCCATTGAAGTTTTTTGCTGCATGAGTTTGGATGTGAATATTGGGTAAGTAAAGACACCTCTGCTCTGTGGATGCTATCTGGATTTAGAGCCACATCTGACCCACGTCGTCCCACAGAATGACAACAGCTGGTCAGCTATGGGCCCACTATGGGTCTAATGGAAGTGGTTGTCAGATGCAGTTCTGCTTTACCCAAAGAATCCCTTGCGTTAATGAGTCCAGCGCACTCTGTCTGTCTGTCTGTTAGTCTGTCTGTATATGTCTCTCTTTTCCTTTCCACCTGTTTCCGACGATGGATAATCCTTTCAACTTTGATGGAAAACTTATGTATATATGCCTATCCCAATAACTCATTCCAGGACCTCTTTCCAGCAAAACCGTATGGTAAGAATTATTTGAGAAGAGATAGGGCCTAGTGTGGCAAGTGATGTCCTGCTATGACGAACTATTTTCTGTTTATCCTCTTTATTCATTTATTCTTTGTTCTAAACAGCCTATTTTTCGGAGCGCTTCTCTCTCTCTCTCTCTCTCTCTCTCTCTCTCTCTCTCTCTCTCTCTCTCTCTCTCTCTCTGTTTCTTATGATGGCCTAATCTGTCTTTCAATCTTTCTTCCTCTTTTGTCTGTCTTTTTGCTGTTGCTTTGACACACACACGAATACACATCCGCATAGTCATCTTTTTCTATCCTTTTATAAACTTCAAGGAGCAATTTAGACTCCGCTTAATCTACACAGCAAGTTTCGCCTTTTTTGTACTGTATCTCGCTTTTCAAAAGGTAACCTATTTTTGCAACACGATGTACATTTACATGGGTGTATTGTTTTCTTTGCGAGAGCAGAGCAAGCTTGAATTGATCACGTTTTATTTATTAGCCTTCTGATGGTTTCGTGTGATTAAATGCATTTTTGTTGTTTACCATTATGTCAGTCATTACCATTTGCACACTTTTGCGAACTGATTACCTTAAGTTGCTCAGTTTTCCAGAAAACCTTCACGTTAGTTCCTGAATTTACCAAATCGATTTGATCAGGAATAAACCAAATTTAGATTATGTCCAACTTCTACGTCAATTTGCTACTACTTTGAGACAACTCGTCCGCTGCTAATTTTTGGGCTTTTGCGGAACTATTGATCAACAATTTATGAAACAGCTTTGTACATAATTATGCGCATTTGATGTACCTTTCATAAGTTTTTTGCACCTAGCAGTGTTTTAGAAGTTTACGCGCTGGAATAACTAGTCCGTTGGTCATCGTATGAACTGATGTTTACGTGCGTTGATTCTGTCCTTAGTATTGCAGGTATGTCGTATTTAAGTGACTTAGTGTCTTTGGTATTGTCTAAGTGTTAACAATGTCAGAATATTTGCCTAGACCTACGTGTAAATATATAGCTGCCATGATTTTATGAGTTACCTTTTCTGATCGCTCTAATTGAACTATGAACCATCTTTTTCAAAGCTTGCAGTATAGAAGCACTTACGCAAAAACACATTGAAACAACCAAACTTCAAATATAAGATCGTTTGAGTTGAGATCAGCTATGTAACTTACTGCCTTCGAAATCTTCGATCGTATACATTTGTTAAAGGTCGGTCGGAATGTGTCGCTGAGCCTTGTCGAAAAAGCGCCAGCCCGCTGAAGTCTCTAGATATTCAAGAAAGACGATAGGCCTACGTCAATCTGAAAGTATGAGATCGACGAATAAAGCTGCCTTTCAAGACATAGTTCCCCTTTCTCTGGTGATTTTCTTGCTCAGTTGTTGTTCAATTTGTAAAAACGGATTAATGTCGCCCTTCCCTATACGGGCGTGGGTCTAGCGTTACCACATGTATGGTATTGACGAGTTTATGATATTCTTCTTAACTCTCTGGGATCTTAAGTTCAAACAGTCGGAAAGCTGCGTAAACCGTAGGCCTATACACGCATATAGCAGCTGCCATTGGTCATAATCATCGGGGTCTGTATAGCTTGCACGATTTTACGTATTTCAGCAAAAATGTTGTAATTAATTATTTATCATTGACGTACTATGTTGACGGTTACTATAGTCTCCGTTGTCTATTTGGTTCCATTAATTAATAATTAATTAATATTTATGCCAAGTGTTATTTAGCTTTGTCGATAATGGCAGTCGCAGTTGAGTCAGGACAAACTGAGCAGGACTATTAGGCCTGTCTAGATATAGGTAATCGTAAGTGAAATACCACGCCACCCGAAGACCACTCAGCTTCCATTTCTTATTGGTCGCAGAACCTCGTCATAGGGGCTTGTCGTACGCCCAACAGAGCTGACAAACGTAGTTGTTTCCAGTGTTAACGACTCCTTATGACTGCAATGTCTGCTGTTGTCCGCCGTAACCTTATATAGCGAAATAGTTTACAATAAAATACTAAACATTGGGATACGTTGAAAATTTCCCATCTTAGTAGGCTTATCGCCCAGCGGTGTTATATTAGGATGTTTCAGCTGTCAAACGTTCTGTCTGTCTGTTACATAGATATCTTTGCCGATTAATTATGGCCATAAATATGAATGAAAGCAACTTGCACAATGACATAATATTAGGCTATAAGTCACCGTGCCTGAGTCAATCCAGAGTCTGAATAATTTTGAAAACGGTTTGATATTAGGCTACACTGTAGGTCTACTGAAAATGTTGAAAATTCTTGGCGAAACGCTGATTTTTCTGAGCAAAGATGCTGAAACGTTGCACTATACTGGCATAACATACTCATGTCGGCCCTACGGGTATGCAGTTTCAGAATCGTGATTTAAATTTAACTTTAGTGTAGTTCTAGAAATTTAATTTGTCGTGTGGTCGCACGATTAGCAGGAGACTTTTGAGCGTCAGATCGCGAATATCTGTGAAAATAATTTCCATAACTATTTCGGATATATATTTCATTTTAATAACTGAGGCCAGACTCACGATTTCTCGCAATCCTAGGCACGATCACAATTGGAAGCGATGTGTACAGGCGTCTGCCAGTTAGGAGTGATTAATTAAGTCCGCTGTTTCAATGTGCTTAAGTTACTGGACTTCTGTTTTCTGCTGATCTGATATCCGCCTATGTTTCAAACTGATTGCGTATTGACACATTTATAAATGTATCTGCTATTTGCATGAATTTTATCGTTCTGTCTGAATAAATGGAGCATCATAAAGCCTTACTCCAGTGTTTATTAATATTGAAGAACAATTTCCTTATTGCACATAGTGCAAGACATTTAGTCCGTTAAACTGCATGTAGGCGTATCTAGCATTATAGTAAGACAACACGTGTATCGAATCCCACGGCCAACAAAGAAGCAAAGGGAACGGCGAACATCTTGCAGGTCTACTGAAAACACTCGAGTTACAACTAATGGCATGAGTTTGGTTTCTTGTTCAGTCACGTATATCGCAAACACACTGCAACTTACTGATAAAATTCTTATCTGACTTATCAGATATAACCACAGGTTATTCCGATTGGCCGAAATTCGGTGGCAGTTCAATAACTATGACCAACGTTTTTTTTACTGTTCAATAAAACAGGATAAATAGATCACCATTAGCTAACTCCGTTGTTTTAGAGCAATCGAGATAAACACAGCCCTATTAAGGGACTGAGATCTCGCTATCCATGTCACCCTTTCACTGGTGAATGACAGCAGCTGGGAAAGATAATAGTGTGCGTATGGTTGTAATGCAGGTCAACTTGTTACAAATATTGAACATTTGCACATCTCTCACATATACCAGCTGCCTATAATTTGAATCCAGTACAGAAGCAAAACAGTTATTCGGAGCTCAAACGTGTCAGTAATTAGGATTCGTCTAAGGTGACCAAGTAGCCTGCGTTTAAAGGACGGAAATCAAGCAAGAAACGCTAGTCAAGGGGGTTGCATTTTATCAAAAATCAAGGGTTGTTGGTACGGGCGTAAATTGTCTATCACCACATATGCTAGTGGTCCGCAAAAATTGTGGGCAGAAATTGTCAGTGGTCGGTTATTATTAAAAATCATTGAGAAAATATTGTTTTTAGCGCTGGTCCTTGTTGTCCACCGGTTAGTCTTCGATTACATAGGCGGTCGTTTGAGGTCCGGGTATCTGGCGAAGAAGACTCTGTCTGCAGCGATATGCGTTTTATATTCATGTTTGCATAAAATACACGAATCTCCTGTGCGAGTATGTAGTGTTTCGTCACAATACCGTTTCTAATTGTCTTAACTAAGGCCATATATGTTTGTTGGCATGGGGTTCAAGGTAAGAATACATTTATTTGCTCACCTTTCGAGATTCAGAGGTACAGTCGTCTGCTATCGGATGTCCCTCCTGCATTCCAGGAAACGTCTATTTACTGCTAGGATTGTGCATTTAGGAAGGAGAAAATTTCCAAACTTTGTCATCCTTTTTGGCACTAAGATAAATAAATTGACCCATGCTAACTTCTTTAAAAGTTGTTTTAAGAATTGGTTGATGTTAGGTAATATGGTTTTTCGATGATTTTGCAGTATTTGGTGGTATTTAGTTGTCTGCATGTTTCAACAAGGTAAGACTGTTTCATTACGCACATCATACCAACCATATATGCCGATATATGGTTGGCATTGTTTTATTAGTAGGGCCTATGTCTTCATTGCTGCGCAATTTCGCTATGGATTGCTTTCGAATTTAGTAAGGTTGTCTTGTTGGTTTCGGAAGAGGTATATAGGCTTTATTACTTATTGGTTGCTGCCGCAAAATATCTTCCGCAGTTTCTCGTAGTTGGGTCAATGGTCATGGTTGTCTAGTAGTGAACGATAAATCTTTGTTCTTAGGTGCTCAGGTGTTAGGTTCTGCAATTTTTACGGTGTTGTAAGATGTACCTTCAGCCCGGTCGCCTTCACCAAAATAACCCTCAAATTTCATTAGCGATTATGTTAACAACTGTGTTGACGACGACGTTAACTACGATATTAACGACAAAGTTGCCAACCATGTTAGCGACTTCGTTAACGCCAATGATAACGGCTACGTTGACAACCATATTAACGACTATACTAACGATACTAACGATGTCAATGACTTCTAATGACTGCCTTGTCAGTACAAGCAGATGAAGACGAAAAGAGAATGCAAGAAGAAGAAACGTCGAACACCTAATGACATCATCTTTCTTCGCATCGGCATTTGAGGCTGGATAGTCCGCCCGAACCTGATATTCCGGAACTACTAACTCACTTGATGGTCACGTTTCTTGAGGGAGGCGCTGTGAAAGTTGTAGATTACGACTGGATTACATTATGGGCCAACAGTGATGCTTAATTTAGAAATGTTAAAATTATATTATCAGTCTGTATGATTTTAATTGTGTTTACGCTCCCGTTGTGATCAGAATGTCTAGATATGATGACGTAGAAAGCAATATTCAATATAGCCAGCCAGAAATAATTCGCGCTTGAACGACTTGTTCAGTTATGGTTGACTGGCCAAGTTGGTGGTGATCGTGTTGGTAATCCAGTCAGCGTGGAATCCGACGCGGGCGTAGACTCCTGGATAACCAGTAGCGCATCCAATGCCCCAAGACACAAT
>OY365811.1:5001489-5018989 GCA_959347315.1 Bimastos eiseni
TTATAGAAAACAACACATTGAAGCATAATTATAGTAAACAATATGTGTACCGAATCCCACGGCCAACAACGATGCAAAGAGAACGAGGAACATCTTGTAGATCTACTGAACACTGGAATGACGACTAATATTGTGTGTTGGGTTTCCTATTATAAGTCAAACTTTCGCATAGACAACACAGCTGACTGATAAGAATCTTATCGGACTTATCAGATATGACCACAAAAGGTACTCCGTGGGAGAGGCCGGCATTCAGTTGCAATTGTCATTTACATATTCAGCGATTCTTACTGTCCATCATCTACCAAACAAGATGAAAACATCAACGTTATTTAAATGAGTCGTTTTAGAGCAATCAAGAAAAACAAAGCCCTATTAAAAGACCGAGATTCCGCAAGTTATCACTCCATTACAAATGATTGAAAGTAGCTGGAAATGATCGTGGGCGTAAGACTGCTAAGCGGGTTGACTAGTCAACTAATTACAAGGATTAAACATTTGTACGCGTCTCACAACTAGTTGCTTAAAATTGGAATCCATTATAGAAGTTAAACAGTTATATGTATTCAGAGCTCAAACGTGTCAGATAATTAGGACGAGTTAGGTGGTCAGATAAAATGACAGAAATTAAGCAATAAGTACAAGTGAAGGGAAATTCTATTCCTGGCATTTGAGTAAGCATATTTATCTCGGGTAAAAGTCATAATAATTATTATAACAGTTATTCTAATAATAACAATGATAATAATAATATCAGTAATAATAATAATAATAATAATACTAATAATAATAATACTAATGTAAGTAGTAGTAATAATAATAATAATGATGATGATGATGATGATGATGATGATGATGATGATGATGATGATGATGATGATGATGATGATGATGATGATGATAACAAGCAATAAAATTAAGGTTTTGATCGCAGGCAGTGACCCTTTTAGCCAAGCAAGACTACGAGCGCTGTCGACCCTGACGCCAGGGACTAGGTAAGGGCTTTGCACATGACTTGTATGGACGGCTACTAGCACTACTACTAATAATAATCAAAAAAAAGATCGCGATTAGAAGAAAAATGACTCTTTGACTTAAGAATTATGCATGGGAGCGATCTATCATTAATGGGGGACATGGCTGCTATCACCGACCACCTAAAATTGTTTTTGACCTCTGACCATTTTTTTACCGACCATTTTTACCGACCACTGACAGAAGATCAGAAACAATTCTTTTTGAGAGGTAATTGGAAGTCACCGACTTCATGGCATATTTAAGTGGTACTGGTGTCCTATTTTGACTTCATGCTTCACGCTGTCGGTCGATGCTTCAAACTACACGAGAAAGGACTAGCCTTGATAAGCCGAGGCTAAGAAAATTGAGTCGATATCACTTCATTCCCATGGCCGTTTCAGGGCTAGCTCTAAGGGATGGTTCTTCTTCTTCTTCGTGTTTTTTTATGTCTTTCTCATCTTCTTCCTATTCGCACTTTTCTTCTTCGCATTATTCGTCTTACAGCATGACACACAATCGAGGATTTTTCCCTACGATGTTTCTTTTTAATAAGGCAACCATCGTTGCTGGTCATATTGGCAAACGTAGCGCACTCACAATAGAAGCGAACTGCACCGCAGCGGTCTGAATTGTCTACTCTCCTGTGATGGGACATCATCAGTCTCCATCTTTTTTGATAGAGTTGTTGTGTCGTTCGGTCCTGTGCGACTCTGATAATATTCGTGTAGATGGGCACCTCGACAAAAGGGCGCCCGACAAAAGAGCGCCGACAAGATAGAGCATAGACAATTTGAAATAGAAGCTGAACTAATGAAAAGAATTCTAGCCTAAATGGAAGCTGGATTACTTAAATAAACCTTGTTTAATTAGAAGCTGGATCGATGAAAGAAATGCTGTTAAGCTAAAAGCTGGAACAATTAAAAGAATTCTGTTAGAAGGGGTACTGGATTGATATGAAAAGAACCTTGCTTATATGGAAGCTGGATTGATGAGAGGAATCGTGCAATCCTGCATCTAGTTAAACAAGATTATTTTCGTCACTCCCGCTTTTATTTGAACGGCATTCTTTTCATCAATCAGACCTCTAATTAGACAGAATTATTTTCATCAGTCCAGTTTCTAGTCAAACGAAAACATTTTCATCATTCCCGCTTCCACTGTAGTACAATACTTGTCAACAATCCAGCTTCAGCCTATGCGTGAATCTTATCAATATGATAAGATTCACGCATAGGCTTATAGGCTTACACGCTTATACCAGTTTCTAATCATTCTCAATAGTAAATGCTGATAATTTTGCCAATACAGCTTCTGTTTAAGCAGACTCATTTTCATCAATCCAACTTCCATGTTAGGAAGAATTGTTTTCATCAATAAATGTGCGCCTTGTTGTCGTGGCGTTCTTTTGTCGTGGCGTTCTTTTGTCGTGGCGTTCTTTTGTCGTGGCGTTCTTTTGTCGTGGCGTTCTTTTGTCGTGGCGTTCTTTTGTCGGGCACTCTATTGACGGGTCACGGTGCAGATGTGCTATATTATATGCTTGACATTCGACAATCACGATTACAATTGTAATGCGCTTTTTTCAAATGATAGCTTATTCGTCACGGCAAGCAGCCAACTACTAATTTGCTTCACAATATTAGAGATAATAGCGCTAGTTGGATTACAATGGCATTTGTGAATGAGCAATATGCATTGTGTATGGTATATATGCCCAATAATGTACTTCTGATCACTAATATTCTTGAGGCGATATATAAATGCTTTGTTTTTCCGGAGTTGGTGATTTTTTATCTATTGCGGCAAAAGGTCACTACATCGCCATGAGAAACATGTACTCACTCCTCTCTGGATCCTAGCGAGTCAACAGGTCGTAGGCCTACTTGACCGAATATGATATAACATAGGCTGAACAGGAAAGACAACACTTCAACACACAAGAGCAACGAAGCAATGGTACGATTTAAATTAAACACAGGAATCCACAGGGGCAACAATGTCGAATGTAAGGGACATGATGACCATGTACGTGGCAATATTACCATATGGGCTTTATTTGTCTTACATGTGAGCCTACGTTTGTGCCGTGTAAAGTTCACACTGTAATGAAATCATTCTGACCTCATATTGTCTGCCCTACTGATTGCTGTGTGTAATGTCACTGCGTTTTGACAGCGCTGTTTCTTTCCAATAAACGAAAATACATATCATGAAATAATGATGCGCATCGTCCTTCACTGGCTATCTCTCCACAGTTCATAACATACACGGTTCCTGGAATAGTCTGGCGCTGCCTTGGTGGCTTCACGTTTTTGCATACCTTCAGGAAGTATTTCGACCTGCTAATGCGAATACCGTTCAACGGCCACTCCCACCCGCTCACTTCAATGGTGAACAACCGGGCAATTGGTGGAGTGGGTTAAAATACCTGGCACGTGCTCCCTCAATATTAGTATTCTATCCTTTGCTGAAATCTGCTCTACGTCAAGCTCCATTGATTGATTGATTGATTGATTGATTGATTGATCGATGATGATCATGATGATCGGTGGTGATGATAATGATGATGATGGACTGTTTTTCATTACACAGATGAAAACCAATGGCGTTGTTGGATTTTGCGACACACAACTCCTCTAAATGACGGGCAATAAATTACGAAATTGTCCCAATATCATCAGTTGATGAGGACGGTTCTCAAGGAGGGTCCATGCAGGAGGACCGCGCTGTAAACAGTGATCAAGACGTGTGATAGCAAGTGAATGAACTAGCATAGCCGCATCGCTCGGCAATGGCGTCCGGATCAACCACATTGTTTGATCTAGGTGTTTGTAGTATTTTTATTATTGAATCTTTTTGGGAACGCAAGTATGATCCTTCGTGGTGATTTCAGTATATGGCTCGTAGATATAAATCCAGAGATTCGTTTTGATAAATGATCATCTCATCTCTAATTTAGGTTGCTATGATGCCAAATACATAATTATACTGTATAGAAAATCCAATAAACATTCTGCAGAAAGACTTTATTTCGGATCAACACTAAAGGATTTAAATCCACGTTTCGTCCACGCTATGCTTAGTAGAGCGACCGATAATGTAATTGATCCTTCGTAATTGATGAGCAATGTTAAGTGCAGGTGATTTGAGTTTGTCATGGCTGAATCGTGTCAGTCATGGTTGACTAGTCAATGCCCGTTTAGTTGTTGGTGATCTTGTCGGTGATCCAGGCAGTGTGGGATCCGACGCGGGCGTAGACTCCTGGATAGCCAGAAGCGCAGCCAATGCCCCAAGACACAATACCAATGAGGCTGAAGATTCCGTTGGCAGCCTTGGTGCTCAGAGGGCCACCAGAGTCACCCTGAAAAAAAGCAATATCTAATTTAGCACCGTTATCATAATACTGTATGCATCGGTCATTTTTTTCATCGTTGTAAAATCGTCATTTTATGTAGAAGCCGGGTTGAATAAGCTATAAGATCTGAACTTTAAAAACGCCATTCACCTCCGACGAGAAAATTGGATGCAAAGAAACCTTAATGCATTGAAATGCAAAATGACAAGGATGTCATGACAATGCCGATGATCTTTTGGAGGAGGGAGATCGATAGAATTTTCGGAGAAGTCAAAATGGTCAGTGGCGTAGTGAGGGGAGGGACGAGAGGGGCGAACCACCCCAAGCGGCACTTGTCATATAGCGGGATTTTCGATAAAAAAATTCTTGTTGTATAACATGCATTCATCAAGATTCTTGTTGCTCTTCTCTAAACCTGGCACCATGCATTTTTACATTTTCTCGACTTAAAGCTAACATGATAATTATACGATATACCGAAGGGCCATCGAAATGATCGAATGGCACCTAGTGTTATTAGAAATTTTACACATTATTATAATTACTAAATGTCTTTCATTATTACTGGGGCAAAAGTCATGGCAAAATTAAATTAAACTAGCGTCCTCACGCGCGATTATCTCCTCTGTTTATATATATATTATTTTCATCTCAACTTGAATTCAATTTATCATTTATCGGGTAAATAGGCCTATGTTTACACGAGCTCTTAAATTATAAACAGAGCACATTGCTTTATTTTGGGATTTTGTACTTTTGTACGTTTAACTGTTGACAGATAAAGAAAATAGACAGGTATCGCCATGTACCTTCGCCCCAGGCGGCACTTTGCCTCGCTACGCCACTGAAAACGGTAGGAGGTGGGCCATATTATCGCCAGGAAACGCCTCATGAAGTAGGCAACGTGCTTATAGCTTCTTAATCTCTATGCCATGACATTGTTAAGGCCACGCTGAACGAGAATGAGAGTTTTTTGAAAAATTCGCTCAAGCTTGACTTTTGAGGCCTACGTATGAATGATAGTCCAATCCAAGACGCTTCCCATTTATCCTCGTATAACCTGAGCGACTTTCTTTTTGCGCCGATCATTTCTTTGCACTTCATATTACACGCCTTCGGCCTAATCAGACTTTAGGGGCCTATGTATTGTTTAATAATAAGATATTGAATTCAGTAATTAATTTAACAGTTGAATCATATAGCTGCATTAATTTGTCGGATTCTTAGACGCCAAGAAGCTGACCCACCATCCGGGCTTTTGCGAACTTGATTTTGTATATCACCTGGGAGTAATTGACGCCACTTTTTCACGCCAAGGATGTTTCAGACTTTCATTTACTTACTTATATTAATTGGTAAGAGAAACCGCAACGAATGTATAAAAGTTAAAAGAATAACAGAGGGTGATATTACCACTGTTGTACACTCAAAACGTGCTTATTAGATTGGACGTGTCCCACTCAGCCAGATTATATGGATGAACACACATGCGTTTAATGATCGCTTGAACGTAAGAAAGAGTTGTAAACCTGGCAGGAGTCTCTCTCGTTCATCCCGGTGTTGTCCGTGGCGCAAATCATATCGTCGTAGATAGCGTTCCCTGGGTAGACGTCTTCACAGAAGGTATTGGTAGTGATGTTCAGCGTCACATATCGCAGAATACTGGGACAGCAGACTCCACCTGCACAGAGAACCAGCGAACTACAAAATTACTATGATAGAGAATACCACTGTGGGGGAGCATTTAACAATAGGGATCATCAGGCTGTCAGATGGGAATTAGTCATGGAACAAACACAGGAAGTGAAAGCCTATTTGAAAAGACCAAACTTCTTTAAGGCAGACTATGAATTGGTTATGCAAAAGCTGAAGGAAAAGGATTTGAAAAGTGCAGTAAGGGGTATGGAATCTATGAATGTGAATGATGCCTGGAAAAAATGTAACGAGGTCATGACAGAGATTATAGAGAAGAACATACCAAAATACAAAGGCACATATAGGAGGAGGCCATGGGTAATACGAGAGGTTCAACGAAAGAGGAGGGCAAAGAACAAAGCTTGGAAGAAAGTCAAGAAGTTGGAAAAGGAAGCAGCAAATGGATGGGATTGTAACAGTGCAGAAGGGCTCGAGATTTCAAAAAGACAAATCACGGGTCGGACAATATTTGAGCTGTACGATTGAACCTGAACAGGCGCTCTTCTAGCTGTTAACCGGTGAAAAATCACATCTAGTACTTAATTGTAAAATTACATTACACGATATGTTACTCAGACAGGGTTAGAGATAGTTTCGTTCATACACATAGGCCTAATTATTATGCGAAGAACTTTCGGCCGCAGAATTTATATTCCCGTGCGTTCAGAGGCCGAAATTTCGACCGCAAAAGTTTCACTAAAATAAACGTGAACGAAACGGGTTTTAAATAGACGAAAATACCCATTTACCCATTAATTTTTCATTTTTAATGATAATTAATGGACCTGTACTTACATTACACGATATATAACTAACTGATAAACGCTACCGTCGAATGCAGTGACTATTTAGTTCAACTTAATTTGCATACGACGACAACACGCACACAGCAGCAACCTTTACGCGCTTTATATATTTAGGTCAACTTCTGTCCAATCACGCACCTTGAATATGACAGACAGACAAACACGTGACTTAGGTAATTATATAGATAGAAACGTGTTTCGACTAATTGACCTTCGACTGAGGACTCGAAAGTTTCGAACATCATTCGAAATTCATAACTTGATAAGTCTAGCGGAATGCGTAAAACGTCGCGGGTTGGATATTTGGCGACTTGTCACACATCAAGTGGGAATTGGGCTATGTCCCCGAAAGAGATTTGTTCAGAGTTGGCTACCTGACTAAATTCTGTTGAATTCCGCATTAAAGCTGTCCTATATGGTTCAACGATAAGAAATTCTGTTACAGTTCCCTGAATTTACAGTTATCTGAATTTACAGTTCCCTGGATCTACATTTACCTGAATTACTATTTACCTGAGTTTATTGCTACATTAATTTATGGTTACCTGAATTTGCAGTTACTTGAATGTACCTGAATTAACGGTTCCCCATCCGGAACACTGGCTCTTATAGTGAACGTAGTCGTTGGCTGGATCTGGGGCGCAGATTGGCTGAACGTTGATATCAAAATTAATGGCGGCTGTTGTCTTGATGACGGAGACGTCGTTCTCGAAGGTTCCGGAATCGTAGTTTTCATGGACGAAGATGCTCTCAACGTTAAGAGTCTGACGCACTGTGCTGGCTGCGCTTCTGTCATGCTCACCGACGACCAAGGACACTATAGCAGGGGTCCTGAAGTATCATGCAAACCATATTGTATTCGCTATGTGTTCACATGGTATATGCTCGCATGATATCGTACTCACAGGTTCACGTGTATTCGTCGATCTACATAAATAAATATAGGCTTACGTATGTGTATATATACATATGCATTTATCAGTGTTCATAGATGAATGCGTGTGTCTGAATGCGAATCAGTTGACATATATCTCTATAATACCATACCATGCCATACATACATACATACATACATACATACATACATATATACATATAACTTCTCTATATTTGAGTGTGATTGTTTTATTCTCTCTTTGTTTATCCGGTTACTTTCTCTGTTAATTGTCTTTGATTATTTGTTTTCCGTTTATTGACACATGAAGAAAACTCGTCTTTATACTAACTCCCCACTCATGCAATGAGCAGCGCAGACAACCCAACGATCGTTGATGATGCTACCTCCGCAGAAATGTGAATCGGAAGACTTCCTTCTGACGGACACCTGTAACCATAGCAACAGCGTCAGCATCCCCTAATACAGCATGATTAGACTGCGTGGCAGATGTTGGCAGACGCTGAATCTAGTAAAAGAGTGCTGTGTGTTGATGTAATGTGAAAGTAGGTGATTTGCGCACGTGCATTTTACACAAAGTGTCAATCACATCCACATCCACTATCTTAAATCTTATTGGCTCCAAGAGATGATGCGATTCAAGTTGTGCGGCGTGACATTCTACATGTAGTGAGTCGGTCTTAGATATAAAGTGTCCTATGAATGTTGGAATGCAGGTAATCTTGATACTATAGAGTGAGAAATGTAACAATTGTCGGACGCGAAGAACAGTCGAGCAACACAATGTTGTAATTATTCTGTGGCGCGTGTGGCGAAATAGCTTTATAAATTCAGTTGAAGGAATGAAAGTAATTGTAAGCTGATTTTGCGAATTCGTTTCTTTGATCAACGTTCAATGGCGGGCATGAATCTGTTGCAAATACGATTATTGAGCGAGTTCGGGATTCGGTTTTCCCCCCCAGAAAGCGTCTTCGTGTTGATGCCTTTTTCTGATTTGAGGTGAATTCACAAGCAGGCCTTTCGCTAAGGCTGATGCCTGTGGATGTGTTAGTCGAACTTGGCTATGAATGACATCCTCATATGAATAAGGCTTTGATCTTTTAACGACGAACTTCGTAGATTTTCCCATACATTTTCGCAAACGCTCGTCGCGAAAGGGTTAAGCACGATAAAGAACCTCGCGTAATCAGTAGATGTGTCTGTTGCCCTATTGATCTCTTACCTGCCATGGAAACTCGTATGGTCTGGCTTCAACTCCGCCGACAATTTTTCCGGGAGGCAGATCCATGTCACCAGCATCTGAGTACTGGCTAACACCGCATTGACCACCAGCTGGAGTGGCATCATATAGTTATATTGCAGCGACAAATTTGCGATAATTAAATCATCAGATAGCAATATTATGCTGACAATACTGCAACTATTGCTAATTGTCATTGTTACAATTATCAGAACTGTGTCAGTGCTATCATTATTTACTGCTGTTGCACCATTGTAAGCATAATATTTAGCAAATTAACAATGATTGATATTGTAGAGATCTTGAAATAATATTATTTAATTACAATATCATTTATTTCTGCTACTGTAAAGCCAGTTTATTTTTTCAGTTGTTCTATAGTCGATTTGGTTATTTTCATTATTTAATTATAATTTTATTTGTTACAATTTGACCGATACTTACGGTACCAGACTGGAGGTTGGGCTGTTGAAAAAGAAATAAGAATACACAATAAGCTGTATGTATCCTGTCGTTGGTAATCTAATAGCATACGGTTAATTCACCCATTAGTATCCGTTGCTAAAATAAGCGAGAATAAGAAACAATTTGGGTAATTGGTCATACAGAAACATCTAGTGGAGAGAATTAATGACGCAATCATATCGACCAAATGGAATCGATCAAACAATATTTCGATTGTAGTTTGGTAATTGTAATGCAACATTTATAAAATATATAGCGCCACTCAATATCAGAGGCTAGCACGACTCAACACATGCTGAGTGGAGAGCAGAAAAGTCTTCAGGCGCCTCCGAAAGGCGGCAGAGCGAGAGAGCAGCTCCTCCCGAAGAGGACGGGTACATTCATATCAATCATATTAATGGTAGTAATAATGATAGGCAACGTGGCGTTTAGAAGTTGAAAATAGAGAAGAGTTTTGCCAGTGAGAAAAACGTGGGAAAAGGAAACAATCTTTCTGCGAATATTATAAGCTAGTAATTGTACGTCCATGTGGTTAATAAAAGTACAAGCGTTCACAAAGATTGTAGTGAAATATTTGTTGTATTGTAAATTAAATACACACGGGTTTAATAAGTTCGCTTACCAAAGCCCACTGCTACCAACGATGCAAGAGCGAGAAGTAACATCTTGTTGATTCACAGAAGAGTCGAATGACTGTTGGTTTTTTTGTTGCCTTTTATATGCCATCGATGCCTTTGAAAACAGTTAGCACCTGGCTGATTAGATCATAATCGGAATTTGATTAAATATATATGAGGACCAATCACGTTGTCATCCGTGGTGGCTGATGAATTTCCATTTTGATAAACCGATTACCAAGGCTACATGCGTTATCACGAGGTATGTTCGGAAGCCCTCTTGGCTGATTGCAGGTTCAGCAGGTGACGGTTTCCCATAAATGCTGATCAAAATGATATTATAATCAGACGTGATTGGAAGTCACTTCATGGCATATATTCATTTTACACTTAAATCCTATTTTTACCGTTGTGTGCACTAACCGCCGGCCACTGTTTAAGACGGCAAGGTTGAAGATTAGCAGCCCCCCTCATAAGCGGAGACTAAGAAAATGAAGTCTCTTACAATGTACACAGATGACTGACTGCCTCTCGGTCTAAGAGAATGCTGTTCAAGCTCGTCTTCATATACGACTTCTGTCATCTTCTTCTCCTGCGTCTTCTTCGCATTTTTCTTCTTCTCTTGCGTCTTCTTCTCTTGTTGATTCTTATTCTTCTTCTCGTTCTTCTTCTTCTTCGTCCTCCTCTCCTTATTTTCTCTCTTCTTCTTACTTCTTCTTCTTCTTCTTCTACTACTACTACTACTACTACTACTACTCCTACTCCACCTACTACTACTACTACTACTACCACTACCACCACTCCAGCTACAACTACTACTGCTACTGCACCTATTACTACTACTACTACACCCACCACACCTACTACTACTACTACCACCACCACTACTACTCCTACTACTGCTTCCTCTTCCTCATCATCTTCTTCATTTTCTCCTTCCTCTTCTTCTTTTTCTTCCTTCTTTCTTTTGCTCGTATTTTTTAATATACAATAACGATTACGATTCTATTGAATTTTTGGCTAAACAATAATTTATGCCTAATTTTAAGAAGCGAGTTACTTCTGCGTTCACAATTTATAACGTCGATATACGACTGTGAGTCGACAATGTGCATTTTCTATAGCGATCTACTTCTGATCAAGTGAGTTTGGACAAGAGTTCTTGAAATAGGAAATGAAGTCTCTTACGCCATTACAATTCTTGATATTATATATTCTGCCGATAAATTAATCAATTAATCTGCAATATACTCCATCTATATTAACGTGCTTCTAGTCACAGATATTCTAGAGCCTAGAGGCGATATATAAATGTCTTGTTTTGTCGGGATTGGTGATTGTCAAGTGCGGCAAAAAGTCCGTACACTCGCCATGAGACACATGTGCTCACTTTATCTGAACTCTGAAGAGTCAACAAGTCATACTTGACTGGGCAGGATATGACAATCATACGTTTAACGGGAAAGGCAACACTTCAGGCTCGGACATGGAGGCAACGTAGCAGCAAGATGGTTGAAATCAAACACAAGAGAACACCGAAATAACAATGTCGAATGTAAAAGGGATATGGTGGCAATATGGCAATTATCCCCGCATGGGCTTTGCATTCCTCCATGTGAGCCCACGAGTATGCCGCATGAAGCCCACACTGAAATAAAATCATTCGGGCGTCAATCATTATCTTCTGCCTGACTGGTAGGGCCCAGATGTATACCTTGGACTAGGTATCAGTTTGTATATGCGACGTCCTTCGCTGGCTAGCTCTTCCCCACTCATCATATACAGGGTTTCTGCCATGCATAGTTTGGCCCGACCTCAGTGCCATCAGGAAATGTGTCGACTTGTCCCTGTGAATGTCGGCTAGTGGCCTCTCCCATCCGCTTCTTGGGGGAACTTGACTGCCCTCTTCGTCCGCACTTCAATGATGCAACACCGGACAATTAGAGCGGTGGGTTCAGCCACATAGAACGCTTACTTCGATATTTTCAAAATTTTGCAATAAAGCACCGCCCTCAGTATTCAACTCGTTACTGATATCTGCTCTCATTACCCACAGTCCGACACGATCTGATTAGATATATTGCAGGGATGCTACATAAAATTCCACTGACCGACTGACTGATTGATTGATTTATTTATTGACTGACTGACTGACTGATTGATTGGGTGATTGACTGTTTTATTCATTGATTGATTGGTCAATTGATTGATTGATCAATTGATTGATTGATCAATTGATTGATTGATCAATTGATTGATTGAATGATTGATTGAATGATTGATTGTTATTTGATTGTCATTTGATTGATTAATTGATTGATTGACTAACTGACTGACTGATTGGCTGGTCGGCTGACTGGCTGACTGACTGACTGTAGTTTTTTTCTGAAATGCAGATGTGATCTATCGTGGTAATATCAGCCTAAGGTTCATAGATGAAAATCCGGAGATTCTTCTAGATCAATGTTAGTCTTAACTAATGCGCGTTCTCTTGGATGAGCTTTTTAGGTTCACAACGACAACCACAAGTACAAGTACTTTACACGCAATCACACATTTTTCAGCAGATGGATTTTATTTTGGATCAACACAACAAGTTTAAATTCAAGTGTCGTTCACGATGTGTTAATGTAACTGACACTTCGTCATAGATGAGCGACGTTAGCTGCGTGTTATAGAAGTTCGATATTGTTGAGACGCTTCAGATATGGTTGACTGGCTAAGGCCCGTTTAGTTGTTGTTGATAGTGTTGGTGATCCAGTCAGCGTGGAATCCGACGCGACAGTAGACTCCAGGATAACCAGAAGCACATCCAATGCCCCAAGACACAATACCGATCAGGCTGAAGGTTCCGCTGGCATCCTTCACGCTCAGAGGGCCGCCTGAGTCACCCTGTAGAAAAGAAATATCTCGAATGACTCATATTGCACAGTTATTATGATACAGCCAGCAGAGACCAATATTTCACTCAATTGAAATCTCGATAAAAATCATCATTCGATGTGTACGACAGACTGAATTTGGTTTTGCTCAGAGTATAAAATAGAACGTACCCATGAAACGTAATTAATTAAGCGTAAGAAACCCTTAAACAACAAAATGCAAAATATTGATAACACACGAAAGCCGATTATTGTTGATTTCGTGGCTGGACGTCGTTGGAATTTTTGAAGTAACTACCGAATCATAGCTTGCACATTGGATTCTACGTGCCCCAATATAATATGGTTGGATACACATGGATTTAATGATCACTTTGATGCTAGAAAGGATTTTATACCTGGCATGAGTCTCTCTCGTTCATCCCGGTGTTGTCAGTGGCGCAAACCATATCGTCGTAGATAGTGTTTGTTGTGTAGACGGCGTCACAGAAGGCGTTGGTCGTGACGTTCAGCGTCACATATCGCAGAACGTCGGGACAGCAGATTCCACCTGCACAGGGAACCAGCAGGCTGTAGTCTAACTCGGTCCAGCCTGAACT
This sequence comes from Bimastos eiseni, assembly GCA_959347315.1. Classification (NCBI taxonomy): domain Eukaryota; kingdom Metazoa; phylum Annelida; class Clitellata; order Crassiclitellata; family Lumbricidae; genus Bimastos; species Bimastos eiseni. The sequence continues at coordinate 5,015,058 of OY365811.1, forward strand.
GTATCTTAAATCTTCCCAATTGCAGTCACGACAACGCACATTTGATAAAACTATGGTTATAATTGTTACAATAGCAACAATCGCAAGCCAGGGTAAGTTTAATATCTTTACCCATGTGAGTATTTGCACAGTGTGTATGTATGTTTTTATGTATCTACTTATATTTGTAAGCATACAATGCCATGTATATTATGTTTGTATTATGTATGCGTTTTTGCAAGTACGTTTGTGGAAATAGCGTGACCTTACGAGAACGTTAGCTGCGCCAGACTAGATGATGCTTAAGTCGCCTTCTGGCATGCGCTGTCCGTCTGATACGGTTTCAATACAAATTTATGATTATAATTAACGTTTTCTGTTCGTCAGCAACTGTCGTTATTTTGTTGTTAAGGCCAGCACACTTGTAGTTAGCATTGGATTCAGTTTCAGTTGGATTTCCACTTTCACAGCTGGCTGAAACAATGCGTAATAATCATAAATAGGATCAGCATGTGACTCTTCCGTGACTTTGTAAGAGGCCACAAAACACGTTAGTTGCGATTGATAGGAGGAAATTATGTTTGTGTTCTATTTCAACACCAAGACCAAACTCTTTTCTTGAGCTCTTCATACAGTGCCATTAAGACCGACTTCAACGGTGCTCTTAACTTTACCCTTTAACGACCAGCGCGAAGTAAAACATAGGGCATCATAAATAACACTGGTCGTTAAACGGTTAAGGTTTCGATGCTGTTTTAAATTTTATATACCGGTGATAGAACTAAGTGACAGCTGATGGGGTGTCGTCAGTAACCAAGCTAGTGACAGACGTAATTTCGTGTAAAATGACTTAAGTAAGGGGAATTTCAACTTTTAATTCGTTCAGTTTGAAAATTGTCAACACAGAAGGTCTCCCCGACAGATACAAACCAGTTGACTAACTACTAATTTTATCTAGCAATTATTCGTCTTCGCATTTTAATACTCTTTAAAACTTTTATATTTCTTCGTGGAGATGGTGCCTCCATCTCACCTTTCTGACAAGATTCAGTTGAGTTTTATATTAGAGTGGATAAACATAAAGGAAAGAAAGAAAAACTGGAGTTATTATTGCCTGAATTTATGGATACCTGAATTCACGGTCACCTGAATTTAAAATGATTAAACATAAATGAAATAGAAAAAACTGGAGTTACAGTTGCCTGAATTCACAGTCACCTAAATTTACAGTTACTTGAATTTACAGTTACCTGAATTTAGTTACCTGAATTTACAATTACCTGAATTTACAGTTACCTGAATTTATAGTTCCCCATCCGGAACACTGGCTCTTATAGTAAACGTAGTCGTTGGCTGGATCTGGGGCGCAGATTGGCTGAACGTTCTCATTAAAAGTGATGGGGTCTACAGTCTTGATGAGAGAGACGTCGTTCTCGGACGTGCGGGCGTTGTAGTCCTCGTGGACGAAGATGCTGTCAACGTCATGAGTCTGACGCACTGTACTTGCTGCACCCATGTCATGCTCACCGATGACCACTGTAACTCCACCAGGATTCCTGAAGTAGCATTGCAAACTATGTTGTATTCGCCGCAGTGATAATACTAGAAATATCACTAATTATTATTTTATAATTAAATCAACTATATTAGTTTTATTACTATCCATGTCCGTTATATAAATTAGATACATATATATAATAGAAGCCATCGTTTTTTATTTATCCCCGTTAGGCAAACAATACAGTATTAAAAAATTAAATCAACAAAAATAGAATGATAGGGAAAAATAGGAAAAAACGCAACGGTCAAAAAAAAAAGAAAATAGGCAAAACAGAAGCAAACTGAGATGGTGTTTCAACAATGCACACTCAGTTAATCAGGTTGTGCCAATAGTTGAGAACGAGGTCTACCTTTAAAGGGACATATTTGCGGTGTTACAATCGCCTCAGGTCACTAGAAAAACTGTTCCAAGTTTTAGGATCAATACATTTGATAGAGAATTTTCGCGTGTTGATTCTCCATAAAACAAACCTGTAGTTACCAGAAAATCGTAAAGGCCTACTTGGGATTCAGATGTAAAAAATTACTAAACAGTATAGGTAGTAATTGATTTAGTGTATATTTATACATGAACTCGCTTGCTTGGATTAACGTTGTCCTTTGTATGTTTAAGCATTTATAGATGGAATCAGTTGAAGATCCCACCAGAATAGGATAATCAACCCCTTTAACCTGGAGTTGTAGTTAGAAGCCATATTAAGTTACAATAGGAAGGGTAGGGACGGATCATGATGTAGCACAACGTAATGTGGATATAAGTCTGTAATTAAGAGCGATCCCCTCTTAATTACATAGTTAGAGCACGGTTTAAATTAAGTATACTGTAATTAAGAGGGGATCGCTTACGTTGTGAAGTATATAGAACGCAGCTAGTCACCTTAGCATATAATGATAGTTTATTCATTTTAAACCAATCGTTCATATACTTAAGTTCTTGGTTCATCAAACGATATAGCTCATCTTAGGATTTGTGAGAGGGAAATAAGTTGGTATCATCAGCAAAGGATAAGAAGTGTATTAGTTGAAGGACATTAGGTACATCGATAGTTAAGAGGAGAAAAAGTAACGGACTAAGCAGAGAGCCTTGCGGGACATCGAATTTAACGAGCCTAAGCTTAGACTAAAACCATCGCAGTATAGCCTACACACTGATGTACGTCCAATAAGACGCTCATGAACCAATAATTTTTCTGTACCCCTCGTACCTACATATTTTCCATATTTATACTACATTTATATCCAACTTATAATTTATATGACTGTGTGTCTTTGAATGTGAAATGTGGATGTGGGTATGTGTGTGTGCGTAACCGTCTGCTTGCTTCTTTATTTGGCTGATTGGTTAGTGGTCGTTTGCTTGTCTGTGGTCGATTGTTTGTTTACTGTTATGTAGACCTATATGAAGGAGACTCGTCCTTGCACTTACGATCCAACCAGACAGTGAGCAGCGCAGACAACCCAACGATCGCTGATGACGCTACCTCCGCAGAAATGTGAATCGGCAGTCCTTCCTTGAACGGACACCTGTAACCATAGCAACGGGTCAGCAGCCCTCATCACCGCATCATTTGTGATGTGTGTTGATTTGATATGAGATTACATGATACATGAAGCCACACGTACATAAAAAACAGCTTCGAGAGATGCTAAGATTCAAGGTCTGTGGCATTATTATATAGTATTGTCATATTGAGGTAAACATTACTGCTAATTAAGTGGAACCTGTTTAATTGAACAAAAGTTTTTGATAAAATCACGCATGTTGACGTTGGATGTGGCGATGTGACGTCACCTTTCTTATACCTCGCCGCCTCATTACACATCGTCGCAAATGTATAGCCCCTAGTCGCGTGGACGGCCCCTAAACATGGGCTGTTAAGCGTAATAACCAAATTATTCTGTGGTGCCTGTTGGATGTCGTTTTAGAAATTCATCTAAATGGATTGGGGTTATTGAAAGACGATTTTGAGGATTCATTTCTTTGACCCGCGTGGAGATTTGGATCCGATTTGGTTTGAGTTTAATGGCGGGCATGGATCTGTAGTCATGACGGTTATTGAGCGAGTTGGGGCAATCGGTTCGCCAGAAGGCGTCTTTCTGTTGCTGCTCTTCTGATTAGAGGTGAATTCACAAGTTCACAAGTGAGCATTTCGCTGAGGTTGATGTCTGTGGATGTCTTAGTCGAACTAGGCTACTAATGACGTCGTATTATGAATAAGATTTTAGTCATAATAAAGAGCCTTCGCTAATCGGTAGATATCGGCAACGTCTTGATCTCTTACCTGCCATGGAAACTCGTTTGGTCTGGCCTCTATTCCACCAACAATTTTTGCGCCTGGAGGAAGATCCATGTCACCAGCATCTGTATACTTACTGACACCGCATTGACCACC